>OU611752.1:17043547-17186047 GCA_914767535.2 Dunaliella primolecta
ACTAGACACAGCTAGCCTAGGAGAAAGCCAGAAACAGAGCTAATGGGGATCTGGAGGGTTGTCCGCCATGCTCCTGGACGCCCGGACTCTCCTTCTCCTGCTCTCCACTGCCACGCGCCCAGCAACCCCACCCCTAGAAGTCCCCTGAAAATGAAGTGCATGCCTTGCGTTAATAATAGTTGTTAACCTTTGGATGTCATGGCAACTTAACTTGGATGCTAGTGATTTAGCCTTTTGCCTGGTTAAATCCAAGTTGATGAATAGTTTGATGGTGTAGTCATGATAGATAGTGCCTGCGACACCAACTGAGATGATGTGTAAGGCCACATTGTTGTTTTTGTTCGGGTTCCTCAAGCTGCGAGTTTTGAGCCTGGTTATGGTGTTGGTATGCTGGGAAGATGCAGCTTCCAGGATGGGGAAGGGGTTGTTTCTAATTGTATAGGGTGCCTGTGCGGTATTGGAAGATAGTGTGTTTCATTCGAGTTGAGAGACCGATTTCTCCCTATAAAGCCAAACCCACTTCTTTTCCAGACGTGCCATTGAAAATAAAAACACTCATCATAATACTGGTGCCCTGGAGCAGCGTGCTGCCAGAAACCCACCTGATCCACATTAACTCCCCTCTCATCTTCTGGTGAGAGAGACTCACGGCTCTCTGAGCCAATGTGCCTCCTTTTCCTTAATTGATGTAGGGAGAGTTTCCTCTGCCTACGTAGTTTTTCTTTTCTTTTCTTTGAGAGACCGGGCATGTTCCAAAAGGCATTGCTAATTTTCTTGCTTATGTGAGGTAGTAAGCTCTGATAGAAAGTATGGTAGCCTGTCTTCCTGTCAGCAGAGCCCAGCTTGTGTTTAGCATGCATATGGGATTTTAAAGCATTTTAAAGGTCTGGGAGGTAGCTCAGACGAGGAAAAGAAGGGTGGGATTGAGGAGGCCTAGGATCTGTCTCTTCCCGAGCCAGCCAGGTTGTATTGTGGAAGGGGTTTCCTCCTGGGCCAGCGCTAGGGAGACCAGTATCAGTTTGGTTGCCTTTTCATACCATTCCTGGTTGATGGTGGAATGTGTTGAGCTTAAAAAGAAAGAAAAACCATGTAGGCAAAGGAAGCTCTCCCTATGTCAATTAAGGAAAAGGAGACACATTGGCTCAGAGGAGCCGTGACTCCTCTCCACCACAAAGCTGCAGACAGAACAGAAAGTGCTAATGGGGATCTGGAGGGCTACTGGACTCCAGTGCTTCGGAAGCACGGGTCCAGGACCTGGCTGTGAGAAGTATTATCGTCTCCCAAAGCACGCTAGTGGTAGCTTGTTGGCATACAGAACAGGATGGGCATGCAGTTTGCGAGCAATGGCAGTGCCATCATGCTGTGCCATTGTGGCACGTTGGTGGTCAGTCCCAGTTATTTTAACTGGCAAAGGGTATGCTGAGTAGAACAGGTTCCACCAACACCCTGATGGATGGTATATAACGACAGCTTTTCCACTTATATTCTTAGAAAAGAAAAGAAAAGAAAAGAAACTACGTAGGCAGAGGAAACTCTCCCTACATCAACTAAGCACATTGGCTCAGAAGAGCCGTGAGCCTCCTCCACCACAAAGCTACAAAGAAGAAAAGCTAATGGATCTTACATAGATCTGCATACTGCCGTTGTGCCTCCTCCAAATGTTGCCCAAGCCTAGCGTCCTCACAATATTTAATTTGTGCCAAGTGTATGTGCCGCTGATTCGCACTCAGTTGGTGGCATTGTCTAATTTGGGTGGTTATGTTGGACCTGTGTGGGTTGCTGTGCCTGCTGCGTAACACATGGTATGAGCAGGAGGAGGAAGAAGAAGAAGAAGAAGAAGAAGAAGAAGAAGAAGTGAGTTTGGCATGAAGGGGGAATCAGTATAGCATCAGGTCGATGTGATTTGAGTCTAGATCTCTCAGGAAAAATACGAGGAAATAGGTAAGGGTGCATAATTCTGTTCGATGCATGTGCAGGAATCTGGAGGTTGTGCTGTGCCAACCTATCATCACTTCCTATGTCTGTGTTTAACAAGCCGACTCGGACTTTCCACTCGGAGTGGAAACAGATCTCCCCAAAAAATAAAAAGAAAACTACTAGTTCTCCGTAGTACGGAGGAAACTCTCCTTGCGTCAATTAAGGAAAATGAGATACATTGGCTCTAAAGAGCCTTAAGTCCCCTCCAACACAAGGCTACAAGACAGAAAGTGATTATGTGGACATGGAGAATCACTGGAACACCTGGCCCCAGAACCTGACCGTGATAAATATGATTGTTTTCAATAGCACGCCTGGTGGTAACAAGCTTGTAGGCTTACTGATCAGAGTCTGGACATGAAGTTTACGGGCAAGCTTCATGACACATTGGCAGTCCAGCCCCGATTGTTTAAACTGGTTAAGGCAATGCTCAGCATAACACGCCCCACCAACATCCAGAAGGATGATGTCAAAAGTCACAGCTTCTGCCCTATAATTTTTCCTAGAAGGTGGAAAATGATTTTCCTGGAAGGTTTCCAGAGGGGGTCATCTGGTTCATATTGTCAGACATGCTCTTCCTCGTTTATTTTTTTCTAATCATGGCAACCATTATTATTCATGGTAGTTATTATTGGTTAGTAACCAAAACATGATGAAAGTCAGAGTACCCATATCATTTCCTGGCCTTAGATCACCCTAAAAGGGCTTTGCTTCAGCTAAGCTGTCCCGCAGGCAGGTACAGCTATATAACCCTTCCCTTTTCCCTAAAAGGGCCCACAGCTAATGATAATCCTTTACCAGACACCATGATGCTCTTCATTTTCAAAGGGCTTCTGGGGGGAAGGTTGCTGGCCCATGGCGGTGGAGAGCGGGAGAATGAGAATTTGGGTGTCCAGGAGCATGGCCGACAACCCTCCGAATCCCCGTTAGCTCTTTTTCTGGCTTTCTCCTAGGCTAACTTTGTCTAGTTTAGGTTTGAGGGCCCTTTGGTGAAACCCTTGCTAGCTTGCAAATTAGGGAACCTTTCCACCTTCTCATAATGCACGCGGCCATTTGGCTAGGGTAGACTTTTTTTTCTTTTCTCTCGTCTCTCTACCCACACAATGGGAGTAGAGAGAGCTTGTTGGGAATCTGGTGTGATTGTGATTTATGTAAATTGCAAAATTTGCAAGACGAGAAACATGTCCTTCTTTTGTGCAATTGTGCTAGTGTTTGTGCTATTATTTTCGATCTCATGTGCGAGGGATATGGCTGTGCCACTGGGCCGGCGCAACCTTCCACCTGAGGTCCTTCTCAGGCGGGGCGCGCAGTCTGGGTGGGCTCCGGAGCCAGATGAGTTTGAGATCCCTGATGTATCTGTGTTAGAAGGTATGTTGGGTAGTGAATTTCAGAAGTTGAATGTTGGTGCCTCTTCAGGCTTTGATGCGATCCCGATTCCTTTTCTTAAGCATGCGTGCTTGCCAGTGCAGTGTGGGAATAAAACCAAACAAGTAAATGTGCTGGTACCTCTGTTGGCTCGTCTTTTTAAAGTGTTGCTGACTGAAAGTAAAGTGCCTGCGTGCTGGAAGGTTGCCAAGTTGAGCCCCATTCACAAAAAAGGGGAAGTGCTGAAACCTGGGAATTATAGGATGATTGCGGTTAGCGGTGTAATGTATAGGATTTATGCTAATGTGCTGAAAAATCTGGTGACAGATTGGTGTATGAAAAAGGGTAAGATTCCGGACACGCAGTTTGGCTTCTTTCCAGGAAGGAGCACTCTGCATCCTCTGTTCATTCTGAGGCACCTCAAGCATGCTGCGAAAAAATTGAAGCCACGGAATTCTTCCAGATTGCACGTTGCTTTCATTGACTTTTCTCAAGCTTATGACACCGTGCCCAGACAGCAGCTTTGGTCTCACTTGCAGCGCAATGCAATGCCGACTCCTCTGCTCAGTGTGATCAGAGATATGTATGATAATGATGAGTACATTCTAATGGATGGTGAGAAAAGGGCGCGCGTGCAGCCATCGAACGGTGTTAAGCAAGGTTGTCCTTTGTCCCCCCTTCTTTTCTCTCTGTACATCAATGATATGGGCAGAGAGATAAGTGAGGGCATTGAGGGTGCTGTAACTGGTGATAGAGTGAATGGTGTGTCCCACATTATGTACGCTGATGACCTTGGATTAACTACGAATGACCCTGGTGAAATGCAGAAGATGCTGGACAGACTCCGTGTGTATGCTCAGAGAAAAGGGTTGACTGTAAACACAGCTAAGTCTGAGGTGGTGCACTTCAACAGTACGTCTGTTTCTCCTCTGCAGAATCCTTTTACGTATGATGGAGTGGTCCTTCCAGAGAAGGACAGGTTCAAATATTTGGGAGTGCTGTTGGATAAAAAGATGGATTTTAAGGTAGCTGAGGAGCATGCGGTGCGGCCTTATATGGCTGCACAGAGAAGGATTTCGGAGTTTGCCAAGGGTCATGACCTGAAAAACAGGCCTCATGCTATGCTCTGGTTGTCCAAGGTGTATGGCATTCCTGCTGGGATGTATGCGTGCCAGGTGTGGGGAACTCATTACTTGAGAGAAGGCAGTGAGTTTGAGAGTCAATTGCAGAAAAGACATCTGTGTTCCTTGAGGCGCATTCTTGGAGTAAAGAACAGTACTACAAATTGGCCGGTGTTGAGAGAGTGTGGCCAGGAGCCTCTGCAGTTCTTCTGGTTCCGTGCCTCCATCAAGTTTTCTAATAGCATGCTTGACTCCAATAGTGAAGTCTTGCGTCGTGTGCTGAGGGCTGATTTAAGTCTGGCTTCTTTTGATTCCTCTTGCTGGTCTGCTGAAGTCTCTAATGCTTTTGGTGGGATGCGGAATGGTGATTCGTTCAAACAGAACATGCTGAGAGCTGAGAAAATCCCCATGCAAGAGTTCATTGGTGATTTGCGATACAGACAGCAGAAAGTGTGGAGAGGGGCCGATGTTTTTTGTCCTCGTGCAGTTAACAAGAAGGTAGTGACGTACCATAAGTGGTGTGGGAATTCTGAGAGTGGTCCCAGAGGTGCTCCTTTTTGTATCCCCTCGTATCTGTTCAAGGATTTGGACAAGCATGTTTTGAGAAACATTAGCAGATTTAGATTGCGTGCTCATCACTTGAGAGTGGAGTCTGGTAAATGGCTTGGGGGTTCAAGTATCTGTGATAAGTGTGAGTGTGGGGAAGTCCAGGATGAAAAACATGTGCTTTTCTTTTGCAAATGTACTGAGGTGCGTGAGCTACGCACGAGATACAAGGACCTTTTTGAGGAGATGTTTAAGACTTTGCGTGTGTTTGCTCCGCCTTCAAACGCTGACTTTATTCCATTCTTGGCTTGCCATCATACTATCACTGATTCTGAGATCAATGCTTTCCTAAATCAAGACTCATACAGACTTCTTAGATTTGTGTCAGATTTAGTCTCAATTTTTGATACTGGTTGAGCTTGTTTCACCAGCTGCCATCAGCCAGAGTCTCGGGCTGTAGGCCACCATTGTAAACCCCTTGTAAACCCCTCGATCTCATGGATTTTTTTTGTGCAGTTGGAACAGTTGAGCAGACCGAGCAGCCAAACTACCTGGCTGGAGGTCAAACCCCATAGTAACTCATCTTGTAACTTTCGTGCAATTGTGCTAGTGTTTGTGCTCTTCGGAACAAGTACGCTTATCTCTTCTTTGAGACTTCTCCACAGTCAAGAGTTTCCCTTGGTCCTATTGGCTTTTACTGTTCTGGTTTTAGTGAGTGAAGACATAGTCATTTTCTTGAGAATCGAACCAAATGTATTTCTTCCTTGCTGATATCATGGACATTTTTTGCTTGCTGGCAGAGACCAGCAGGCTAGCAGTCAAACGTCTTGACTGAGGCCTTTTTTTCCCTTGTTCAGCTAAACTTTCTTTTGTACCAAGTGATAGCTCATAATTCTTGATATTTTGCTTCTTAAGTGGATCTCAACTCGAGCTACCCTCCATATTAACAGGATGATCCTGTTAAATGAAGGCAGGGTCATCTACACCTCCCACCTCTAGATATAAGCACGAACTTCAAAATTTGAATAGAATAATAAGTAGATGAAACACATGAAACTTGCTAGCACCAAATATGCTCTTGAGAAGCCTTCTTTCAACTCTTGCCAACAAAATCAGGCATGAGTACTGCTAGTGACCCTCCTAATACCCTTTGCTTTTCTCCTTCTCTTGGTTGAGAGGATACACAGTATGTAGGCCCAGGTATCTGTACATTTCCTAATTTGATTTGGAAAGAAAGAAAGACTACGCAGTCCAAGCCTGGCCGCGTGCATTTAAGAAAGGCCACCTGTCGTGAATGGTAGGGCTCCACCAAACAGATCAAGAGGAAAAGCAAGCACAGAAGTCTACTCCAGCAAGTTGCCCCCACCATGGGACCTACGACGCGACTGTCAGGCAGGCCCTGTCCAGCAAGCACAAGACCCACCTACAAGCCTTCAGCATGCCATTGATGTTGGGAGTGCATTCACAGCCTACATCACTTATTCTTTTCCTTTTTCTTAAGTGGCTTGACATGTGCCATCCATCCCTGAAGAAGTCCACCCTCCTGCTCATGCAGGTAGGCAGGTACAGCCATGTACTACATGTTAGCAACCCTCTCCTTTTTTTCCTTTCCTTTCCTTTCCCTTCCTGCTCAGGTTAGCCCACTTTGCCCAAAATTAGTGCAGGACGGTTTCCTGCCAGCGTCGGCTTTTGGATTCCTTTCTGCCAGTGCATCAAATCAGCTGCCCTTGACAATAAAAAAGGACTCCACGGGGAGGCCCTTCATAGACAGATGGTTGATGATCTTCTGAGGTCCATGAACAGAAGGTTGATGTTGCGCCGATGGCATCCAAAGCAAGCACTCCATTCGTCCAAGCCTCCCAACCCCAGCTGGCATACATCAATCATCTTGTGTAACTGCCCCTCCAACTGATCAGGATGCAAAATTGCCCTGAGGGCGCACAAGCGCTTGCCTACATCTGACTCCTGACAAAATTAATGCATCACACACATCCGTTATGCAGTACAAAGGTTTGCCACACTTCCACGCTTGCTCACTCCTGGTGCTCATGGCCCCCATGCTCCCTTTCCATATTTCCCTCCTGGCCTGCCTCTCTAGCTGCTCCTTCTGCCCTTCGGCCCTCCCCCTCCCCCTCCCTGTTGACCACCCCCTCCCTGTTGTTGGTACCTCCCTCTTGTCCCCCACGCTGATTCTCTGCGTTTGCGACCTGCTCCTCAAGTGCTGCACGTACTGCGCGCAGCTGCCGCTCACGCTCCTCTTCCACCCTCAGCATCTCCTGCACAAGGAGGGCAACAAAGAAGGGAAAACCAGTCATCCATTTAAAGTCCAAATTCGCTCCAGAAATTTGCAATGCTCACACACACATCATTGGCTAAGCAGATTGCTCGCACTAAAAACGTCCATGCAGATACCTTTTCCTTAGCATACATGTTTGAGGAGAGCTTCCCCCGGGCCCTTAACAGAGTCCCTCTCAACTCAGGCTGCATATGAGGTCACCTTGTGAACCTTACTCTTGTGCAACAGCAGCGTTGTAGAGGCTGTGGCAGAACAGAGATACCTAAAGGCAGGGCTTGAGCACCGAGCTCACATTGATGTCCTATCATCATACAGGAAACAGCATTGTTTTGCAAGCACAGCAGTGTGCAAACGCGATGCTACGCTAGCTTGGCCAGGTTGGCGATGAAAGTGCAGCAGTCCAGCACAGCTGATGGTCAGACGCCTGCAGCTCACACAGAAAGAAAAACTGCAGCAGTCACACTCTACGGGTGAGCAGGCATTTGCAGCTCATACAGAGGAGGCAGCTCAGGCAGAGAAGCAGTGCAGATGTCACACACCGCTGACGAGCAGGCATCTGCAGCTCATGCACAAAAAAGGGGGCTCCAGTCACACACCTGAGGCAGCAGGCAGCTGTCTTGACTAAGGACTTATGTCTTTGAAGCACAATACCTGTAATGGGACACACAAACGCGCACGCACAAACACATATACACACGCACACCTGAGCTGCAGCCATTGCGGCATGCTCATCGTGGGCATTGTTCCAGGTGGGCAGCAAGGAGGAGATGAAGCCCAGCACCAGCAGCACTACCTCTCGGCCAGCCACCCTGCACGTGCATGCGCGTGTTTGTGTGTGTGTGTGTGTGTGTGTGTGTGTGTGTGTGTGTGTGTGTAAATGTGTGTGTGTGTGTGCAAGAAAGCCAAGACTTGACAAGGCAGTAATTGGTCATCTAGCGATTACGTCCCATGATGGACATCACGGTCAATGGTGTGCTCCATGATGGGCTTTGCGGTCCATGGCGCATCCCATGATGGGCATCCCATGATGATGATGATGAGCTTGGCGGTCCATGGCGCGCATTCCATGATGGGCATTCTAAGATGCTGTTGATGGTGATGATGATGATGAGCTTGGCTGTCCATGGCACGCATTCCATGATGGGCATTCTAAGATGATGATGATGGTGATGATGATGATGATGATGATGATGAGCTTGGCGGTCCATGGCGCACATTCCATGATGGGCATTGCTGTCCATGGTGTGCTCCATCTCCTCCACCTCTTCGCGCGGCCACCACCTGCTGAATGGCTGTTACCGACAGCACAACGAGGCTTTGCTGGATTCTTGCATCCAGCCAGCTAACGACCCAGTCCCCAGACTGGGATGGCCAAGTGCAGACCTCATGCTCTGCTACAGTGGGCACCCCTTGAACCGCACCAGCAGAGGTCTGATTCAACCGTAGGGTTTCAACCGGCGACCTTGTGTGATGCTGGCCATGCCACTCATGCCAGCAGACGTATGTTTACCTTGCCTAGAAATGCAAGCGAGGGATTGAGCAATCCTTATTTGAGCAATCCTTATATTCTCCAAGGTCCTTATGATCATTGCTGTGCAACTGTCCACTGGCCTTGCAGCAGCCTTTTCAGCCTCCCTCTACCATGATTGTGCGCCATCATCAAATACCATTGCGCACACCCTGAGAAATTCCACCGCAATCAGGAATACCACAGCGCATAACCCAGGGCCAGAGACGCACCACAGTAGAACGAAGTGCCATGCATCACCGCAATCAGGAGTACCACAGCGCATGACTCAGGGCCAGAGATGCACCACAGTAGAAAAAAGTGTCATGCATCACCGCAATCAGGAGTACCACAGCGCATGACTCAGGGCCAGAGACGCACCACAGTAGAAAGAAGTGTCATGCATCACCGCAATCAGGAGTACCACAGCGCATAACTCAGGGCCAGAGATGCACCACTGTAGAACGAAGTGTCATGCATCACCGCAATCAGGAGTACCATGGCATGCGCAACTGAAACCAAGATGCATCACTGTAGTAAAAAAGGACGATGCACCACGACGAGAACCATAGCGTGTACAACAGGGCCTAGATACATCATTGTAGTGAGAAGTAGGATGCACCACTGTAGTAAGGAGCATTATAGCGTGCACGGCAGGGCCAACATACACCGCAGCATGCGCTGCTGCCTGGCAGCGCCACCTCCAGCACCTGTGCCCGCCCTTTGCATGCCCGGCAGCACAAGCTCCAGCCCTCCCCCCCCCCTGTATGTGCTGCAGCAACAGGAGCTGGCGCTGCAGCAGGACCCTGGTATTCCTACTAAAAAACAGATCCATCTGGGGTTGAAGCCTTACCACACCTCAGCTTCACACTCTGAATGGGAAGAACTACTTGGGGTCAGAGCCTCGCTGCAACCCAGCCACACTCACTACTACCATGGCACGCATGGCTGCCCAGTGGCCCCGGCTCCTGCCTCATTCCTTGTCACTGGCCCTGCTGGCCTGGCCGGGCAGCAGCAGCAGCAGCAGCAGCAGCGACAGCTGCAACAGCTGGCACTGCAAGAGGCCCCTGCCATTACTAAGTGAAAAAAGAAAAAAAGGAATCAAACCACTCGGGTCCGAAGCCTTGGGGCAACCCAGCCATACTCACCAGTACCATGGCATGCGTGGCTGACCGACATCCCCGGCTCCTGCTTCATTCCC
Source organism: Dunaliella primolecta (assembly GCA_914767535.2). Classification (NCBI taxonomy): domain Eukaryota; kingdom Viridiplantae; phylum Chlorophyta; class Chlorophyceae; order Chlamydomonadales; family Dunaliellaceae; genus Dunaliella; species Dunaliella primolecta. Next base: position 17,053,561 of record OU611752.1, read on the forward strand.
TCCTGCTGGCCCGGTGGCAGGAGCAGCAGCAGCAGCAGCAGCAGCAGCTGGTGGCGTGCCTGGCGGCTGGCCTCCTTGGCCGCCCTCTCTTTGCCCTCCTTCTGCCCCTGCTGCTGCACGTCCTGCTGCCCCTCCTGCATAGCCATCAGATGAGTGTTGGTGCGGTTTAGTGAGACCCTTGCTTGGTTGCTACTGAGGGTACCTATCTGGAATGCATGCGGCCTTTTCGGCTGATGTAGCTACTTCTTTATTTTTGGTACGCAGATGGAGGCAACAGTCAACAGAATCGTTAACTCCACCTTCACACGGAAAGACATCAGACGCACGCGTGGACATGTGATTTGCTTTCCATATGTGGCAAGGGCAAATTGCGCGTGCGTCGTCACAAAAGGACATGCACCAAACACACATGCATTTCCACTCCTATGCTCCTACTGGCCCCCATATCCACTCGTTCCCTTGCCCACTAAAATAGCACCCTCACCTTGCTGCTGCTGCTGCTGCTCTTGCTGCTGCTGCTGCTGCTGTGGCTGCTGCCTGGGTTGTGGCGGTGGCCGCAGGTGGTGAGGCTGCTGCAAGCGGGCGATGAAGTTGCGCATGGGCTCCCAGGACGAGCTGAGCAGCATGAGCACACACAGGCCTGCCACTACCAGGAAGCGCCGCAGGGTGAGGTTCTGCAAGCGCAAAGCAGGAATTTGTTGCAGCTTCAAGCAAAGCGCATGGTACACATCCACATCAATTGTGCAGCATGAGCAAGCACAGGCTTGCCACCACCAGGGAGCGCCGCAGGGGGAGAACCTGCAAATGCAAAGCAGGAATTTGTTGCAGCTTCAAGCAAAGCGCATGGTAGACATTCACATCTTTTGTGCAATATGTGCATGCACAGGCCTGCCACCACCAGGAAGCACCACAGGGGGAGAACCTGCAAGTGCAAAGCGGGATGTCCACACTGACGCAGGCTGACAAACACAAGTCACTGAGGGGACCGAACACTGATTGCGCTGCACACGGGCCTCTGAAAGAAGATTTGGGCATCGTGCATGTGTTTTGTGGTGTGTGTGTGTGTGTGTGTGTGTGTGTGTGTGTGTGTTGGAAGGGGGTGGGAGCGAGCACACTCAAGCCGGCTGCCACCAGAAATCATTGCTGCGTGAGATCTGAGGACACGCACAAAAGCACCTAAAGATGCGCGTGCGTGTGTGTGTTTGTGTGTGTGTGTGTGTGTGTGTGTGTGTGTGTGTGTGTGTGTGTAGGAACTTTGCTGCAAGAGACTGCAGTTCACAGCAGCATATGTAAGACCTCATGTGCAAAGGAACATGGAGCATTGGCCTACAAGGTCACCACGCAATTTTGGCAGAATCAGTACCACGCCTAGAAGGCCATGACATCCCTGCCTGTACTCCATCCCTGCCTATATCCTTGCCCGTGACTGGTGACCACAGTCTCCGCCATCATGCCTGTGACTGCCAAATTCTGGCACACACTACCATCTCCACCTACTGGCCCATGGATGCCAGAGCCTCCCCCTACATGCCCATGACAGATGCACACCACCCTCTCTGTCTACATAACCGTGACTGGTCTGCATTCACGGCTCTGCCTTTTCTCCCATGGCAACCACCATCTCCTCCTGCATGCTCACGACAGCTACCATCTCCTCCTACATGCTCATGACAACCTTGAGCAAAATGAGGAAATGAGAACACACACAGCACAAAAGGAAAAAAAGGGGAACCCATGAGGCGAAGGATGAGGACAAACGCAGCCAGACACAGGAGCCCCTCACATTTGAAGCATGTTCACCTGGTAGAGGATGAGCACAAACACAGCCAGCTGCAGCAGTTGGCGCGTGTTGATGCGCAGCATGAAGGTGCGAGGGCGTCCCAGGCGGCGCTGGTGGTTTTGCAAGTGCTGGGTCAGGGCTACCACTGCGCGTCGCTGCCGGGCACCTGCATCATCATCAGGGGACATACATGTGTGCACTCCCTGTCGGCCCACACCTGTTTCTTTGTTGGCAAAATATCATCTGGATGTTGGTCTTTGGCACGGGAGAGTTACTGGGAGCAGTTTCGTTCAAAGTTCTGTACCTGTTGCATAATTTGTACATGCACGCACGCACACGCACACACACACACGCGCACACACGCGTGCTCGCACCTTGGTTGGCTGCCGTTTGAGCAGGCGCCCCAGCTGCAGCCCCTGCAGCCTGCCCCCCTTGCCCTTCTCTCCTCAGCCCTCCCCTACGTGTTGTGTATGTCACTTCCACGTGGGGCCGCGCGTTGGCAGGGCCTGCCCCTGTATGAGCAGCAGCCGCCTCTGCAAGGAGCTGGTTGCGCAGCTCCTCTCCTGCAGCACCTGCAGGGGATGCAGCACGGATGTTTTTAAAAAATGCAGGAGCGGGTTGCGCAGCTCCTCTCCTGCAGCACCTGCAACCTTGGCAAGCATGGGCACAAGTAAGACTGAAACGCCCTTTTGCTAAGCTGTCGTTTCTTTGCCAAAATGTGCTCTGAAATGCATATCAATCTGGTAGAGTAAACCAGTGCATTCTGACCAAACAGATGCAAATGCGCCCTTGCCCTTGTCCTTACATTCACACGTATCTACCGCTGTGCTGGTACCCTTCCTGAAGCGGGCACTTTGCTTTCCCCCCTTTGAACAGTGCTTTTGGGAATGTGAAGCTCATGCCTTCATGACACCCACCACACTGTGAAGGTGCACACTGTGAAGGTGCATGCTACTTGCTTCCTGCTCTGGAGGCTATACATGGCGCTTCCAGCTACACTGGGCCGTACCTCATTTAATTACAGAAATCACACATGGCACCTCCTGACACACCAAGCCATGCCTCTTTCCAAAAACAGAGCTCAGACCTGGTTCTCCCAGCTACAGCTTAGCCATACCTCAGGCAAATGCAGAGGTCACGCACGGCACCTCCAATTACAGCAAGCCACGCCTCTTTCCAAACACAGAGCTCAGACCTGGTTCTCCCAACTACACCTAGCCATACCTCAGGCAAATGCAGAGGTCACGCACGGCACCTCCAATTACAGCAAGCCACGCCTCTTTCCAAACACAGAGCTCAGACCTGGTTCTCCCAACTACACCTAGCCATACCTCAAGCAAATGCTGAGGTCACGCACGGCACCTCCTCTTACACCAAACCATGCTAGAGCAAAATATAGAGCTCACACCTGGGTCTCCCAGCTCCACCGTTTAATGCCTCATGCAATCGCGGAGATCGCGCACGGCACCTCCTCTTACACCAAGCCATGCTAAAGCAAAATGCATATCTCACGACTGAGTCTCCCAGCTCCACCGTTTAATGCCTCATGCAAATGCGGAGATCGTGCACGGCACCTCCTAAAGAACATGAAGCCATTTCTCTTCACAGACGCAGAGCTCAGACCTGGATCTCCCAGCTTCACCGAGCCCTGCCTCAGAAAATGCATAGATGATGCACCGTGCTTCCGGTCACACCAAGCCATGTTAAAGCAAAAAGTAGAGCTCACACCTGGTTTATGCTACTCCCACTTACACGGGCAATGACAAAGGCAGACTCTTTGCCGCTTCACCTCTCAATTACACCCAGCTATGCCTCAGGCAAGCCCAGTACCCAGTTACACCAAGCCATGCCTCAGGCAAACCCAGCACCCAGTTACACCATGCCTCAAGTAAACCCAGTATCCAGTTGCACTCAGCCATGTCACTGAGTGTAGCCTCAATTAGCAGCCTCCGGCAAGCCCAGTATCCATTTACACCAAGCCATACCTGAGGCAAGCCCAGTTTCCAGTTGCATCCAGCCATGCCTCAAGTAAACCCAGTATCCAGTTGCACTCAGCCATGTCACTGAGTGTAGCCTCAATTAGCAGCCTCTGGCAAGCCCAGTACCCATTTACACCAAGCCATACCTGAGGCAAGCCCAGTACCCAGTTACGCCAAGCCATGCCTGAGGCAAGCCCAGTACCCAGTTACACCATGCCTCAAGTGAACCCAGTACCCAATAACACCAAGCCATACCTCAGGCCCAGTACCAAGTTACGCCCAGCCATGCTTAAGGTGAAGCCATTACCCAGTTACAGCAAGTCATGCCCAAGGCAAACCTCTCTGCAGCTTCACCTCGCAGAACCAGTTACAGCAAGTCATGCCCAAGGAAAACCTCTCTGCAGCTTCACCTCGCAGAACCCAGCACAGCCTTGCACACGTCAGAGCCAAGCCTGGTGTCCTGGCGCGCCCACTTCCTCCCCTCCCCCTTCAGCTCCATTCCAGCATCCCCAAATCATTCCCATATCCTTTCCCGATCCCCTTGGGATCCATCCCCAGAAAAGCACCATGCACACACACACACCCAACAACCCTGCAGCCTCCGCACCCTTGCACCCTGAAGAACACTGCTCCCCCTGCAGCAACAAACCCGCTTGAGCCTCTGATTAAGAGAAAGAATGACGACGCGTGCGCAGCACGCACCTTGTGGGTCCTGCTGGTTTGCAGTGTGAGGCGCTCCGCCTGCGAAGCCAGAAGCACCAGCATCAGCACCGGCAGGGAAGGGGGCCATGCTGTGTCCACCAGGATAGGCGTTGGCCATGGGGTAGGGCATGGGGGGGTAGCTGCTATAACCATAAGGCTGCATCCCCATAGGATACCCGCTGTAGCCATAGGGGTAGGGCATGTGACCCATGGGGAAGGCGCCTCCCACCGCCCAAGGATAAGGGTAAAGGGGAGGAATGCCGTAGGGTTGGGAGGGCAGGAAGGTCCCGCCTCCTGGCGGGGGCCCTCCAGCGCCCAGGCTCCCACTGGCGCCCCCTCCTGCTAGTGACAGCTGCTGCATGATGGATTGCAGCAGCAGCTGCTGCTGCTGCTGCTGCTGCTGCTCTGATGGTTGTGGTGCAGGGAAGGAGGGCGACTCGGGGGTGTCCACAGTGGCAGAGGAGGTTGTGGAGGCGTTGGAGGTTGCTGATGGTGAGACGCCGATGGGTGAGGGGCTGGACGGCCTGGGCATGGGTCCTGGTGGAGGCCCTATAGGTCCAATGGGTCCCACAGCAGGTGCAAACATGGCCTGCGCGAATGCAATTGTTTGGTGTCCGCGCTGACTGCTGCGCCCGTCCTTCCCAGCACGATGAGTAGCCGCCAGCATAGATTTCTTCCTTTTGTGAAAGCAAGGGGTGAGGGAGGCCTGGGCATGCCTGTCATTCACAGTGCTATGTTTCTGGAGCTCAGCCATTCAAGGGCCATATCACATGCACACACACGCACACACACACACACACACACACACACACACACACACACACACACACACACACACACACACACACACACACACACACGCGCGCACGCACACACACACACACACACACACACACACACACAAAGCCTGCGCGCATGCGCACCTGCGGGATGTGCAGCATAGGCATGGGCGGCACCAGCGCCGCCATCATGGGCGGCTGCGCCTGAGCCGCTGCAGGCAGCTGCACGCTTGCACCCTCTGTGGCCTGCGCACTTGTGGAAGGTCCTGGTGAACTGGTAGGAGGCTCTTGTGCGCTTGAAGGAGGATTTCCTTGTGACGGCTGCTGTGCTGCTGCTTGTTGTCCTGGTCCAGAAATGCTGGTGGACCCCTCCCTTGTTTCTGCTCCCCCTGCTGCTGACACTGCTGGTGGGGCCAGCTCACCTACTCCTCCACTATCAGGCTGTGCCGCAGGTGTGCCTGCTGCGGCCTCTCCTGCTGTCGCTGCTGCTGCTGACGCCGTTGTTGCTACCGCCACTGCTACTTCTGCAGGCTTCGATGCAGCTGCAAGGGATGAGGAACCAGCTTCGTCAGGCGCCTGGGCACTGAGGTGGGCTGTGCTCGTGCTGCTACCAGGGCCTTCCTCTGCGCCACCCTGCGCAGTGCTTGTAGGAATTGCAGCGGCAGGCGCAGGCGTGGTTGGTGCAGGCTGTGGCGTGGCTGTGTGGGGCTGGTTGGCAGCGCTCTGCTGCTGCTGCTGCTGCTGCTGCTGCTGCTGGCTCAAGCCTGTCGTAAGGGCTGCAATGTAAGCTGCCTGGTAGGCTGATGACACCACAGGGTTCATGTACATGTAGGGTGTGTAGGGAGGCGCTGCCATGTATGGGGGGCTGTACATGAGGAATGGGTGGGCCTGCAAACGGGGCAAGAAACATCAACCCTGTACGCGTGTCAGAGTGTGTGTGTGTGCGCGCGTGTGTGTGCATGTGTGTGTATGTGTGTGTGTGCGCGCGCGTGTGTATGTGCGTGCATGTGTGTGTGTTTGTGTGTGTGTGTGTTTGTATGTGTGTGCATGTGTGTCTGTGTGTAGGCGCCACCATGTACAGGGGGCCGTGCATGAGGAACAGGTGGGCCTGCAAGTGGGGTGCAGATCCAAGGCAGGCAGCTTTATGTGGACAGAAATGACCACCTTTGGCAGGCCCATGGCAGAATGCTTACACCCCAGAGCTATGCTGGCATGTGCATAGATAGCTGCGGGTGCGCAGGTACTTGAAATTCTAATCCTTAAGCTTCGCAGAAACGGTTGCACCTGTTGCTGCTGCTGCTGCTGCTGGTGTTGCTGCTGCTGGCGATGCTGCTGCTGCTCCGTCTCCTGCTGCTGGGGCTGAGGAGGGCGTGCACTGCCGGGCATGAAGGCCTCCAAGCCCTCGATGAGGGAAACAAAAAAGTCTTCGTCATCGATGCTGAGGGGCACTTGCTGGGTGGGCACTGGCTGGCTTACTGGGGCATGAATAGGCTCAAGCCGCTGGGGCCGGGGGACACTGCTATTGCTTGTACCATCTTGGTGACTGGGCCCAGCGCTGCTTGTGGAGGGTGGAGGAGGCACAGCGGTAGAGGCAGAAGCAGACTGTTGCAGCGGCCCTTGCGCCGCAGGAGGGGGTGTTGGTGGGGGTTTGCACACAAGGTGGAAGTTGTGGGGTCCAGACACAGGCTCACTCTGCAAAATTGGGGGTAGGAGGTGACGCTGAGCAGAGAATCAGGGGTGTAAGCTGAGAACAGAAAGGCACACTGCTCATGGGCACTCACCTTGCCCACAATCTCGCGCAGCGTCACAGCCTTGTCCTTCAGCACCCGTCCAGCATATATCAACTGTGTGATGTAGGGAGTGACTGGTCAAGATCAAGGCCTGTATGCATGCTTCTTCAGCAAGGCTGCTATGCTCCCTATGCAAAAAGGGAGCTGATTCTGCACTTATGGATCAAAACGCTGACAGGCACACTACACCAACTCACCGTCTGCTCTGAGGGAGGCGGCTTGCCGGGGTAGCTCTCAGCCAGGCGGGCCTGCAAGTCAGCGATGGTCGCATCCAAGCTGATATCCAAGGGGAAGCCCTCCGCTTTCTGCGGGTTCTTAATAATCAGTTGGCATGAAGCCATTTGGAAAGGAATTACAAGGTCTGAGATTTTGCACGACAAAAGCAAGCAGATTGCAACAGGTTTTTGCAAGTAGGCGTATGAAAGTCCACCCGTCTATTCCTCATTTACTTTTGTTTTCCAAATCTCGTTCACTGTATAAAACCCAGGAAACCCTCATTGCTCTGTCTTCCAAACTTCACTCCCCCAATCATTGCTGCAACCATGCAGAATGCTATGAACATGAACCTCCAGTCTCAGCCACTGCAGGTAATTATGTGGCACTTGTGTGGCATTCTGGTGACCCTAAGAATTCACGCTGCCCTTGGCCTTCCAGGTTGGCGTAATGAGCGGCTCTGTGTTCTTGCACGCATTGGCTGTTGTGTATAGCCTCCGTGGCTGCCTTCTGCATGCCTCCTTTGTCGCCCTCTGCCACTAATTATTTTGGTGGCAAGCTTATATGAAGCGTTTCATGTCCCCCAGGTCCGCTGCTTGCTCATGCACTCCACATGCACATCCTGATCTTTTACTTGAGCAGACAGCCCAACAGAAGCACACCCCACGCCCCCTGCAACACTATACTGGCAGGAGTACCTTGGAAAGCATGGAAGGATAAGGTTTTTTACGAACAGTAAGGGACAGCGGCTCGCGCACTACTTCTGGCCGGCCACACAATGCGCTGGCGGGAGGAGCCAGCAACCGAGGGCAATCATCCACCTCGTGCATGGGCATGGTGGGTAATGTTTGGTAGTTGTTTGGGCAACGCATGTGTGGTATTTGCTTAAGGGAGCACCCAAAGCTGGGCAAACAAGATGAAGGGCACGTTCATGCAATGGTGTTAGCATTTTGTGACTATGAAGTATCTGCAGCAGCTGCCATCACCTGGATTTTCCTCAATGCTGGCAATGCAGGTGGTTACCTGTGCCATGACTACCTCAAATTCCATAAACCTGCACACCTACATGTTTATGAAGGTGGGTGCATCAGATCTCAACCTTTCAGATGTGTGCGTGCGCGTGTGCGTGTGCGTGTGTGTGTGTGTGTGTTTGTGTGTGTGTATGTGTGTGCGCAAAGAAAGACGTGTAAAAGGGAGTGAGTATCTGCTGGGCAACAAGAGGCACCTTCTCCTGCACTGTGTTGCAGTGACTGCAGCAATACTTGCTTGCTTTTCCTGAGCTTTCATAGCCAGGAAGGAGTGCCCAGCGTGACACCTAATTGTGCTATTGATCAACCTGAGGTGCCAGGACTGCTGCAATTTTAACAGAGTGTGTTGCTGTTTAACCTATGATGCCTCTGCCTTGAGCGCAGCCTGCGTCACCTTCGATTGCAATTCTGGCCTTGGTTGTCTGGCTGTTTGTCTCCAGTTAAATGTTTCATGTTTTGTACGAGAGGCAAATTTTCAGGGCACAGAAAGGGCAGGTGTTGCAGCAGCCTTCAGCAAGTAGCATGTGAGGCTTTGCTACCAACTACCAGCCGTTAGCAGAAAAGGCGCAGAAATGCTGATAGCCCCAATAAGAGAACCGCAGGAAGAACTCACTCTTAAGTGGTAGCCTCAGCTATCATGTTACAAGGCGTGTGAGGGGCAGGTGTTGGGGCAGCTGCCAACAATTTGTACACGAGGCAAAATTTTGAAGCGCGTAGGGAGCAGGTGTGGGTGCAGCTGCAAGCAGTGAAGGCTTCCCAAAGTTAAAATCCAGCGCTGAACAGCAAGGAGATAAAATCCGTACACCTGCACAGTGTGCAATGCATACACGACTTTCCCCGCCCAGTAAAGCACATGCCTCCAGATCCACTCCCCACCTCGCCTCCCTGAACAAAACAACTCATGCATTGGTTCCTCTAAAAAGGTGGGAGTAGGGCCATGAAATTTACATTGCCAGGTTGCCAGTTCTTCTTACTCGACAAGCGCTAAGTCAGTTCTGTCTGTCCATGTCTTCAACTGTCTTGTGTTTGGTATTAGTTCAGACTCTGCCCCTTTCAATTGTTTGTTTCACACACGTGGTCAAACTGCACACTTTTTATGTCAGACTAGGTTTATTTTTTTGACGCTAGTAGAGCATGCGTCTTCAGCAACCGATCAGCCAGGGTCTCCGACTGTAGGCCAACCCTTGTAAACCCTTGTAAACCCTTCCATGTCTTCAAAGACTTTGTGTCTTCATGCATACCTTGAGGCCACATCATGGGGACTTGGCTGCTGTCCCCGGCCCTCGTTCTACCTCAATGCAGCCAAAGCCAGCCCAATACTGTGGTTCATGAGAAACACGATGGATGTTGCATTGCAGCTATAGAATTACTACTAGGAGTGGGCAAGCGAGCTGAGGCAATCGCCTTTGCTTTGCTGCTTTATGGCTGTACCATAGTGACCTTTGAAAATGCTTGCCTGCGCTGCTTCTGCTCCAGCACTTGGTGATTGCAGCTGCAAAGAGATGGGTGCAGAGAGTGAAGAGGTTATGGGGAAATCGGAAGGCCAGATAGGTCCTCTTCCCATCCTGGATGGGCACTGGATGCAACAAACAAGCGCATAGGGGGGTGAGGAGCCGCAGTGAGATGTTGATGTACTTATGGATCTATGGCTGAAGGAAAGTTTATGCAACCGATATATGGAAGGTTGGCCAATTCCCTCTTTTTATACATATCTATACGTATTACCGTACATATAGATATAGGCATAGATATAGGTATAGATATAGGTATAGATATAGATATACGGAAAATGCATGGAATTTTTCGCACTAAATAAACAGGCATACGGTATTGGCATATGGAACTGGCCAACCCTAGACATATGCACATGGGAGGTGAAGGCAACAGGGGATGCAACAGTGGAAGATGGCAGAACTGATTTTTATGGTGCTGGCTGCAGGGAGCTGGGTGCAAAAGATGAACGAAGCAGGCTTTAGTGTGTGCGGCATTGACAACCAAGGAGCAGGAAGGTAGGGCGTGGTGGTGACAATTATGAGCAGGTGCAGAATTCGCCCCTCCTTGGTTATGTGCATTGCCCTAAAATTCAGGGCACTTTTTTCATAGAATGTTCTGTTTAATCCCATTACCTTGATCTTCCCATCACGCTCACCTCTGCCCTTTGAGACTCGCACTGAACAAGTTAATTCAGACGCCACACATCCTGAAGTTGTCATCTCAGACACCACACAGACAAGAACACACACATACACATAACCCCCCAGGTCAGAGGGCGTGCGCTGCTACTGTGACTCCTTAGATGACTACGTAGAGGACTTGGTGACTGGGGCCAAGCGGGCATGCACTCTAGGCATTGTCGGATTTCCTTCACACTCCGAATACATTACCAACCCGCTGGCTGATGGGCGCACTGCAAACGGAAGCCTTGGGGCTGCTGGTGACAGTGTTGCAAGTCCCATGGGCAGCCACCCTTCTTTACCCCATTTTGTGCTGGGGGCTTCTATGGGTGGCTGCTTGGCTACGGTGGCCTCGCTAAAACATGTGAGTTCCTGGATTGCATGATACTTGCATGGCAGGAGGCGTTTGACTGCTGTCACTTGTGATGCTTCCTCTTGGCTTTTGTGTGTGGGTGTGTGGGTGTGAGTGTGGGTGTGGATGTGGGTGTGTATTCGCGCGTGTGTATGTGGGTGTGTGTTTTGTGACTGTCTTGGTTTAAAGCGGTGCGCTTGAAGGGTGCAGAAAAGGTAGAAGTCAAATTGGATAAGGGGTTGGTTTAGAGTGTCTGAAGCGTTGATCCATGATGTAAAAAATAGTGATGAAGCAAAGTTTGGTCTGGTACACTGATCCATGGGGTGCCAAAAATGAAGATGCAGCAAACAACCAAAATGATCAAGGTTATTGGTACAACCAAAGGAAAGAAAAGTCTATGCAAGCTAAAAAGCCGCGTGCATTAAGGAAAGGACCCCTAACTAGCAAGCTAGCAAGGGCCTCGTCAAAATGCCCTCACATCTAAACAGAACTAGCCTAGGAGAAAGCCAGGAACAGAGGTATTGGTATAATTAATCTTACTTGCCAACCATACTTCCTCTCAGTGATGTTCCGTTTGATGGCCTGAGACTTGAAATGTGATAAGATGCATGCAAAAATTGTATTTGTGGGACTGTTTGATGGCATGTTTGGTCAATTAGAGAGTGGCCAAGAGAGATTCAGCAGGGCCCCTTGCAGGCTTACCCGACCTTCCATCCCCTTGCGCATTTGAGTGTCAACGTTGAACATGAAAAGTCCTGGTGGCTTCATGTAACATAACAGTGGCCTTCAGGTGACCTTTTAGTGGCCTTCAAGTGGCCTCTGCAGGCCGGCTTCGCAAAGGGGGGCTTCACTAACTAACTTCAATGAACGGAACTTTTTGAAAGTGTCTAAAATACAGATTAAATTTGGACTTGATAAATTGCGGGTTCATCAAACGCAACACCACTGCTATATCTTTCATTGTGCCTTTTCTTCCTGCTCTAAACCCCTTGCACTGCGTGCGATACATGTGCACGTGCAGCCCAACTTGTTCAATGGCACCATCCTGCTGGCAGCCATGTTGTCCTTGGAGAAGGTGTCACGCCAAGGCCTGAACCCTTATTTAAGGTAGGGTGCTTTATCAAGTCCTGAAACCTTGTTTTGAGTGCGCAAGTATTTTTTGTAAATCCTTCAATCCTTCAAAAGCCATGAAATTTTGCTGCCCAAAATGAGCAAGCAGAAGAAGGTTTGGCCTCTGCAGATGCCAAAAGCAATGCAAGCAAGACATAAAGCTTTGCTTCCATAAAAAGTTTCAGGCCATGAGACCCCTGCCATCAGGGGTGACACATTAAGTGTAGGACGATGCTTGAGAACGAGGGCATCTTCATGTAGAATTGTAGAGAAAAGAACATCAGTTTTCAACAGGCATGAGGTCGTTTGGACTTTCTGCTTCAGGTTTCCGGAAGAGGCATTGTTTACTAAGGTTGCAATGTTTTTTTTTGCTTTAGCAAAGCTGATCTGCCTGGCAACACTAGCTTGTATCCAATAAATATGTTCCCTGGATTTTGTCTGGGATCCCAGACAAAAAAAAAGTGCATGATACAATTGCTGCTGCACAAGCATGATGGCAGCCGGATCTGCATCCTTTGATCCATCCTTCACGGCCACATCTGAAGCATGGCAACCAAAGCCTCTGTTTTGCTGTGCAGGCACGTTGGCAACTTGTTGAGTTTCTTCCTCCCCACACTGCCGTGCGCCAACGCTTCCAAAAACGTTGCATTTCCAGACCTACAAGTGGCTTATGATGCAGACCCCAACTGCTGGTGAGGATCTGAGTTCTGTGTGTGTGTGTGTGTGTGTGCGCGTGCGTGCGTGCGTGTGTGTGTGTGTGTGTGTGTGTGTGTGTGTGTGTGTGTGCGCGCGCGCACTTGCGGTGTCAGAGCCTCAACGTAATGGATTAGTGCTGTTTTCATAAAGCACCGAGATGCCTTGCTCAGGCCTTACTGCGCCTCCATGCAACAGGGCACACCGCGAGGCTTATCAAAGGGTCAGCTGCACTCCTGGTGCACTCCTGGTGCACAGGAACAAACAAGCATCCCTGATGGGCAGCTGCTCCTGGTGCTCAAAACAGGTGCACAGGAACAAACAAGCATCCCTGATGGGCAGCTGCTCCTGGTGCACTGCAATAGACCAGCACTTCCACTCCTCAACACCCCTTCTGTGTGAATTTCAAGGAAACACCGTTGCCTGTAGCTCTGTGCATGACCATACCTTTTTGCAGCATTGTTTGGCTTAGATTTGTTCCATTGAGCCTGTGAAGGTTATGTCGGAATACGCAGGCAAGGCATGACACGCGCACGCAATGCCATGGAGTACCTGCGCTGGACAGGCAAACTGATGGCCCCAGGCGGCATGGAGCAGGTGTGTGTGTATATGTGTGTGTCTGTGTATGAACCAAAAAAAGTTGGCAAACCCCCAGAGGTATTGGATGCAATCTGGATGACACTTTGACAAGCATCTCATGGGTTCTGACTTGATTGCAAACAGCAGGCTCATACAGCACCCTCATTGCTTTTTGTGCAAATTCTCCAACAGGTCACCCTGATGCTTCCTAAAAGGACTAATATGGGTCACAGTTCAAACAGTAGGCCCTCCCCCTTCTCCCCTTTTTCCCCAAATTCCACCCCGCTCTCCCCACCTCCCGACACACGCGCGCACACACACACACATACACACACGTGCACACACACGCATACCTCCTGTGCAGGTCAGCTCCCCGCTGCTCATTTTCCATGGCCTCAACGATGACCTGGTAGGTTGCTCCAGAGAACTGGAGATCTTGCCATGAGAAATGAGTAATGCTAATCAAGTATGAGTGATGCTAGTAAGCTTTCAACAGTGCACTGGTATGTTCCTTCAGAGGACTGGAAATCTTGTTGTGAGAAATGACTAATGCCAATCAAGTACAAGTGATGCCAGTAAGTATTGCTGAAGGACTGGTGATTTTACCCAAGTAAGGTGCTAGCCAAGCGCGAGTGATGCTTGCCAAGCGGGGATGAATGAGGGCTTATTCGGGCCTTAGCAACGTCTTTTGAAAGTTTTGTGTGGACAAGCAACTGCCACTGGGAATGCTAGTGAAGCCAGGTGCAATGAGGGCCTGCCCAGGCCTTTATGACACAAACTTGTTCTAAGAGGCGGGATCTGCAAGGCAACGCAGCTCTTGTAAATCTGGTAGAGGGTTGCCCGTGAATCATGACTCCATTGTTTGGACACCAAGTATTCATGAATGGCGTGGTACACTATGAAGTGCCTGAAGTGATGCACCATAAATGTTGTGATACACCATGAAGCAAGGGAATAAAGGCTCCATACCCTGTGTGGACGACCACACAAGAGTGTTGAAGAGCTCAAGAGCCCTTCAAACGTGTGTCCACTTTTGCCGTGCCTGTGCATGCTTTCAGCTTTTGGCCTTTCACTCCTTCAGGTGACACCAAGCATGAGAGACAGAGCCTTTGATTTATGCAGGCTACACTGAGCATGAGTGATTGAGCTTCTGATTCATGCAGGTGACACTGAAATTGAGTGACTGAGCCTTGAGGCCTTTGTGCATACATGGTACTAAGCGCAAAAGCTGACACACACACACACAAACACACACACACACAAACACACACACACACACACACACACGCAGTGCGATAGCGACGGCTCCAAGGCCCTGTACTTGCGCGCCAGCTCCCAGGACAAGACACTGCGCCTTCTGGAGAATTTCTGGCATGTGCTGACCAAGGTGTGCCTGCATACTTTGTGGTGTCATGGGCAAGGGCTTGTGTGTGTGTGTGTGTGTGTGTGTGTGTGTGTGTGTGTGTGTGTGTGTGTGTGCGTTTGTTTTTGCATTTGTGTGTGTGCATGTTTTTTGGTCTCAACGGGACAGATGGCCATAAGCCTCCACAGTGCACCTTACTTTGTGATAGGGTGGGCAGGTAAGTGGAAGTAGATGGAGTGCATGGCGTATCACTTTGAAAAGAGCTCATTGAACTGTAGGTGACTGAGCAAAAGCTGGGAGGGAATGGTAGATGACTAGCATGCTGTTGATTCATGGTGACGTGCTTGTGCATATTTTTCCAGCTTTGAAAGGGAGAGACTCATCCTCCCTCTATTTGTATATTAGAATGCACACTCACGTACAAACACACACATGTATACACACACACGCACACACATACACACACATATACACATGCATGCACACAGGAGCCCGGAAATGAAAAGGTGCTTGCCCAGATCATTGACTGGGTTGACCAGCGCTCCCCACCTTTGGCAAAGGAGTCCACTACAGCTAGCAGTGTGAGCAGTGCAACAAATGGGTCTGTGAAGCAGCCTGCAAAGGTGAGATTTGTCTCTCTTTTTTCTTTGGAATAAGCACGAGTAAGTTGATGCCTTGCACAGGCTGTCAAGCAAGTGGGTCTGTGAAGCAACCTACAAAGGAAAGGTCACTTTCTAAGGAGTGTGCTTGTGTTGATGCTTTGCAACGGCTGTTTAGTAAGAGATATGTTTAGGAGCTCCCAGGCGTGCGATGAATACTGGTGATTGTGTGTGCTGGTTAGTTGCTTTTCGGGGTTTGGATGCTTCTTTGTTGCTTTTGTGATTCAGCTTTGTATAAAGCTGTGGAGTGGCAATCAGGCGCGGGAATTATTGGCAGGCGTGGGCATTGGTCTCCATTCCAATGGTGCGTTTGTGTATGTGTGTGTGTCTGTGCGTGCGTGTGTGTGTGTGCATGTGTGTGTGCGTGCGTGTGTGTGTGTGTGCATGTGTGTGTTTCTGTGCGTGTGTGTGCGTGCGTGTGTGTGTGTGTGTGCATGTGTGTGTGTGCGTGTGTGTGTGTGCATGTGTGTGTGCGTGCGTGTGTGTGTTTGTTGTGGGATAGTGCGTTATTCTGCAGTTACCATGCATCTGATGAGGCTGAGTCTTGTGTCCTTGACAAGTCAAACCTTTCCTCTAGGGCTTTTCTAAACAGGCAGCGCATAAACGAAAATGTTGTCTGGTTGAACTCTTTTTCAATACTGCACACACTGGCACGCCTGACCAACGCAGAGAGTTGTAAAGGCCACCTCCATGCAGCCTTGATGCAGGCAGGCAGAGCACCCTCACAGACAAGCTTTCTGTGCATGCACTTCCAGACAACTGGACTCACTGGCATGCATCATGGTTGCAGGGCGCTGCAGAGGTGGTCTCCACGCATGCTCATTGCTTTTTGCTTTGGTGCTTAGTACTTATTGCTCACTGGCATGCATCATGGTTTGCAGGGCGCTGGAGAGGCCACCTCCGCGCAGGTGCATATGCAGGCAGACAGCGCACACAGAGACGTGGGCGAGAGCAGTGAAGACCGAGATGATGTGGGCATCAAAGCAGGTGAGGCTGGTAAGGTGCGATTTTGTGCCAGAGTGATATAGCGCAAATACAATGGATGCACGTTGCTTTGTGCCAAGCAGAAGCAGGGTAGCATTGCACAAAAAAAAATGCTTTTCAAGGAGGTTGACTAGGTTATTTGATGTGCGCTTGTATGTGTGTGAGAGAGGTAGCTGAGACCAGTGCAATCAACATTTGGGAGAGCTGCATTTGTTGCTGTAACTGTACCAAAGGGTTCCTTAGTGCTGAGCCAATTAATCATGAGGACTAGCATTTCTGACATGACATTTATCACCACCTCACACTTTGAACGGCCTTGGATTTTGAGTCTCTGCAGTTTGCAAATCTGGGTGTGATCAGCCCTGGGTGTGCAGCACTGGGTTGATGGTAAAAGAAGGTTGATGACTTGTTTGATGCTTTGCAGATACCAATGGTCCAACCCCAGACAAGCCCTCAGCACCTGCTCTCCGGCAAAAGAAAAAGAACAGAAATGTCACCAAAGCTGGACAGAACGCTGCCAACGGCCTCACATGACAGGCCTCTGGGCATTCCTCTAGCACAATATAGGGGAGGTAACGTTGACCATGCACCGATATGGCTGCGCCAAAGCTGGGCGCACCACTGCTTATGACCTCTCAGGGTTTAAATCTGAGTGGACCTCCTCTAGCACAATGTAGGGGAGGTAACGTTGACCATGCACCGATGTGGCTCCGCCAAAGCTGGGCGCACCACTCCCTATGGCCACACAGGGCAAGCACCAAAGCAGACCTTCTCGAGCTAACTGTAGAGGAGCTCGTTGTGGCTGCACGCTGATGTGGTTCCTCCCATGGATGCAACAGTGCTCATGGTCTCACAGGGCAAGCATCCAAGAGGAGCTTTAAGAGCATGATTAGTGGAGAAGGAGCTTATGCTGTCTGCACATATTATTTTAGCGGCATGGGATCTTGTGGAGACCGTATAATAATCTTATCGTGCAACCCCTATTGTGCTCCCACTCAAACCTGCAGCCTCGCCTAGTGTGCTCCCGCTAAAATCTGACTATGGAAGCCATGCAAAAATTTGTTTGGCCTCATCTGAGGATAGTAGCTGCGTGGGAAGAGGGGGGGTGGCTCATGCCCCTCGTGTACGACCCTGCTGACCTTGAAGGTGGTGCATTGTCAAGGGGATTGGTTGTCATGCTTCATATAAGAAACGGAGCCCAGTTTTTAGCATGAGCTTGTGCTCTTTGTCCTTGAGCACTGAAAAGTTTGAAGCCTTTGGATAGCGTGGCTGCCATTCACTTAACCACGCGGGTGTGCCTATATAGTTCTTCCAATCCTTACTCTGTAGAAAGGATATGTTCATAGATCAGGTCCTCGTATCATGGGCTACATTTTTTTATCCAGTTGGCAAGGAGCTCGACTACGGTTCATGTACGTCCATGCACCAATTGGCAAGGAGCTCAACCATAATAGCATTCCTTCCCCTTATGTTCTCCACCCTGCAAGGTCCTGGACATGTTTGCATGGTCAAAAACAATTCCAACGATTTCCATTTTTTGTCACACGCAAGGCTCCCATGTCTCTGTACAGCTTAGTGTTCCACCATTACGTCTTCCAGTTTTTTTGCTGTATTAGTGCTAACAACAATCATTGTCTTGCCGTTTGCATGCAACCCACACATGTCAACAGCTCTGTGTAGGCCATGCATGCAAGAGTTTTGTGCAGGCCATACATGTCGAGAGTTCTTTATGGGCCATCGAGCATGAGGAGGGTCTGGTCTAGCTTTTCCTGTTCTCCTTGCGCCTTTTTTGCATGGTTTGTAGCATTACGCCTCGTGAGCTTGTCCACTTCAGCGTGCACAGCGTCTTTTTTACTCATGTTCCCCCTTGAGGCAAGTAAAATGGTGCCTATTACTATATTGCGTGCACACATGTGTGTGTGTGTGTGTGTGTGTGCGCGCGCGCGCGCGTGCGCTTGCATGCGTGTGCGTGAGTGATCCCTCCCCTTAGTTATACACATGCTTCCTTAAGATAAAAGCATGGAAGTGCCTTAAATATATACCCCTCTCCCCAGAGGACTCGGAATGCTGTCATAGAAAGACAGGGGATGGGCTGCATGTAGATGCTTCAATGTGACGTCGCAGCAGTGTTCCTACTCTTCCTTTGTTGAGCACCAACGTTGGCGCAGCTGATTTGTCCCGTGAGTTTGGGCCAATGCAGTATATGTCTTTAGCAACATATGTTTTTCATTGAACAAACTTAGGATCTGCTTGATCAGGACATGCTATGTACGATCATATACCAGCGCATTGGTCAAAGCAAACAGGCTTGACTTCGTCCAGGCTCAGCCTGAAGTTTCATCCATAATTTCGTGTGCTCTTATCTATTTGATTAAGAGTTATGTGATACCCTTACTGGCTTGCTGGTTAGGACACCTTTCCTTAACGCACATGGCCTTTCTAGGCTAGCACGAATGTTTTTAAGACCAACGTGTTTTTTGCGTGTATGTTGTTGCCTTGGCTATTGGAAACCATGCTACCAGACTACTTTTGAAAATAGGCATTTTGCAAGTCGCCAAGCAAAAACAAAAACAGGAAAAAAACATGTACAACAACAGGAAAAAAAGAACATGTGCGGTCAAGAACACTCTCCCTACATCAATCAAAGGAAGGGAGGTCAGGTTACGTTGCTTTACCTGCTAATAGGGCAGCTGAGCGTAAACACTGAGGCCTATATCCTGCCTGGCCAAACAAATGCTCAATTCACAAAACTTGGACCGGAAAGAAAACTTAACAGATCATGTTTGTTGCATTCTGGTGTTCGATGGAATAGCACAAGGTAGATTATGCTCAAATGCTTCAAAGTTGTTAAATAAATGCTCAAAACATTTGGTGGAAAAACAACTCTACGCAGGCCACAGGCTGGTGAATAGTTTCCTGCTGCGTATGCTACAATATGCATTCAATTCAAATATACCCACGCAATGCTCCATGTTCACTGCTAGTAGGATAGTAAGCAGTGTTTGGCATTCAGATGACTCATTTTAAATGGGAGACGCATGCTCACTCCTTCAAAGACACACTAGCTAGCCTGGATGATATCAACTACAGGATCCCCCTAGATAATTCCCAAGTGGGAATCAGAGAACTGGAGGCCCAATCCCATAACTTGGAGGCCCAATCATATATGGTATCCCCCAAAAGCCCCATACCTCCTGAGAGGGCCCCGTGTTGCTTTTGTTGCCTGCGCTTTCTTGTGCGCTCAAGCTCGGCTGTCTTGGTCTGTGCTTGCTACTTGTCCTTTCTACACGGCTCCTCCCGTGTTCTGCCCTGCCAGTGGTGCTGCTGCTCCTATTGCTGGGGGAAGAGTTGTTGGTGCTTGAATGTGAGGCGCTTGCGACCCGGGGTTGCTGGAGGATTGTTGGAGCTGATGTTGTAACAAGACGTGCTGGAGAAAAGAAAAAGGAAAACTAAGTAGGCAGAGGAAACTCTCCCTACATCAATTAAGGAAAAGGGGACACATTGGCTCAGAAGAGCCGTGAGTCGCCTCCACCACGAAGCTACAAAAAGAAGACTCTAATGGGGATCTGGAGGGTTATTGGAAGCACCAGGCTCCAGAACCAGGCATGCAGAAGTATTCTTGTTTTCAATAGCACACCTAGTGGTAACAAGCTTGTTGGCATACATGACAGAATGGGCATGAAGTTTGCGAGCAAGTTTATTGGCGCGTTGGTGGTCAAGTCCCAGTTGTTTAAACTGATTAAGGGTTTGCTCAGTATAGCAGGTCCCACCAACACCCAAAAGGATGGTGTGGAGAGTCACAACCTTTGCATTAATGAGTTTGCACAGGTCTGCATGCTGCCGCTGTGCCGCCTCCAACTGCTGTCCAGGCCTCGTGTCTTCACAGTACTTGATTTCAATTAAGTGCACATGCATTGAAAATAAAAACACGTGCCATTGAAAATAAAAACACTCATCACAACACTGGTGCCCTGGAGCAGCGTGCTGCCAGAAACCCACCTGATCCACATTAATTTCCCTCTAATCTTCTGGTGAGGGAGACTCACGGCTCTCTGAGCCAATGTGTCTCTCTTTCCTTCATTGATGTAGGGAGAGTTTTCTCTGCCTACGTAGTTTTTTCTTTTTTTCTTTTCTTTGCACATGCCGCTGGTTCGCATTCAATTGGTGGGGTTGCCTCACGCGGTTGGCTGTTGTGGTCCTCAGTGTGGGTTTGTGTTTGCTGCGTAACACATGATGATGTGAGCAGGACTTCCTGGTTAAGACTTCTGTGCCACCTCTTCCTCTCGGTCTGTGTGGTGGGGCCCAGTCTTTCAGGACAGGTGACCTTTCCTTAATGCACGCGGCCAGACTTGGACTGCGTAGTCTTTCTTTCTTTCTTTCTTGTGAGCAGGAAGTAGAAGGAGAAGAAGGAGTGGGTTTGGCTTTATAGGGAGTAATCTGTATAGCATTAGGACGACTGGAGGTGAGTCTAGATCGCTTAGAAAAATATCTTGGAAAGAGGTAAGGGGGTATAAACATGTTTGATGCATGTGCAGGGATTTGAAGGTTGTGCTGGGCCAACCTATCACCACTCCCTATGTCCATGTTAACCAAACCTGCTCCCCAAGGGCTTTTGCTAAGAGCTTTAATGATCATTCTTCAAGCAACATTGTGGCGTTCGGTTTTCATGCTGGAGATGATATGATTTTGGCAGCCCGAAAGCATGTGGAGTGCGCTGTCTAATTGATGACAGCCTGGGAGAGGGCATATTGGGTCAGTAGACGTTTTGAAACGAACCGCATGTTTTTGGTTATAGAGGGTGCCAGTGCAATATTGAATGATGGTGCGCTTCATGGGTGAGGATATACAGGACATGTTCCTAAAGGCATTGCTGACTTTCTTATCTTATATCCAAGGCTGTGTTTTGTATGCATATGAGACTTGAGAGCATTTTGAAGATTGGGGAGGGAGGTGATTTTAGGATTGGGTGCGGGAGCTGTGGATGTGCCAGCATTGTGTTCTTTCTTTTCCTCCTTGGCTAACCAAAATGATTGAGGAGGAGGATTTCCGCCGGGGCCTGCGCTAGGGATCCCAGTATCAGCCACGCTTTTATCGGCTTGGCTTGCTTGATATTTAGCAATAGCATCTGCACACTCGTTAATGAGTATTGCTGGTAACGTTATCAGCAATGCCAGCATGAGATTTTACTTTGTAGAGACAAACATTGGCTTGTGAGCTGCTAATGAGGGTAGATATGTTTTTTAGGACATCCTCTTGAATATGTTGTTTGTGCTTCTCAGGGTAAATAAGTTGTTTATGTACTTGATGAAGAGAGGTGAGACTGTCTGAAGCAATGTCTGAAAAGGAAAGAAAAAAGAAAAGTCCACGCAAGCCAGGTCCAGCTGCGTGCATTAAGGAAAGGTCCCCTAACTAGCAAGCTAGCTAGGGCCTCACCGAGCAATGTGTGAATAAGAGTGCGTGATGGCAGCAGCAATTGCTGCTAATTCAGCTCGACATATGGTGTTGGTAATTCCAGCACCGTTGGGCTCGACAAAACTTCTGCTGTCAGTGAGAGGGCAGTAGACGCCTGCTCCAATTTCTTGTATGCCATTCTGGATTTGACAATTACCATCAGTGTAAGCCCACGTCCTCCAGTCAGGGATTTTGAGCTTGAGGGTTGGACTAGATTGGTTAGGTACAAAAAGTTCTTCCTGATTACTTATATGTGGATAGGTTGGGCTTCTATATCTTTGTTGTTTGTCACAGGGGAGGCGTTGGCATTTATTGAATCCAGGCATATCAGCATGCATTGTATTGAGAGTAGAATGGTTGCCTATACTGCGCAGCTACCAGCTAACTTCTGGTACGGCCAAAGCCAGGCCTTGTAGCCAAGCTGGGTTGTGATTGTTAAGATGAATCCTTGCAGCTGTGTTCCAGACTGCAAAAATCTGTAGGTCCCAGGTGTGCTGAGAAAGGGGTATGTGGGTTTAAGCTGTAACTTTACTGTTGCTGGCTGTGCTGCTACTGTTTGTGTTGGTGGAAGGGCTGGGAATGCTGCTGCTGCTGACGGCGAGGGGGATGAAGGGGATGGCCTTGCTGCTGCTGCTGCTGCTGCTGCTGGCGGAGGGGGCTTGCGGAGAAGCTGCTTGAGATGCTGCCCCAGTGGGACTGCACTGAGGTGGGCTCGTCAGGGTTTGAGAGGCGGCCTGCAGGCAACGGAAAGGAGGCACATTGGCGCAAAAGAGCCTTGAGCCCCCTCCACCACGAAGGAAAGGGAAGAGCTACATTGTTGTACCTCCCTAGAGGAGCTACAAGGGCAGCTTAGCTGAAGCTAAGAAGGTGCCTGTGACCAAATCAACCCGATTTTGAGAACAAGTGCAAATAAATATGAAACTCAGTCACAGCAATTCAATATAGCATATATATAGCATGCTGATACAAACTTGGCTTTGTTACAAAGCTACGGAACAGACAGGACTAACAGCCTATAGCCCTGAGGGATCTGGAGGGTTACTGGAAGCACTTGGCTCCAGAGCCTGGCTGTGAGAAATATTTTGTTTTCAATAGCACGCCTAATGGCAACAAGCTAGTTGGCATACATAACAGAATGGGCATTGAGTTTGCAAGCAAGTTTAATGGCGTGTTTGTGATCAATCCGCAATTGCTTGAATTGGTTGAGGGTATGCTCAGAAAAACAGGTCCTGACAACATCCAGAAGGATAGTTTGAAGGAACCTCAGGGAAATGAGACAAATTTGCTAAAAAAAAAAGAGTTGTAAGTCCCCTCCACCACAAAGCAGTTACAGAAGGGGCTAGTGGGGATTTGGAGGGTTGCTAGGAGCACCCGGCTCCAGCTTGCTAGCTAGGAATCTTAAAGAAAAGAAAAGAAAAGTCTACGCAGGCCAAAGGCCGCGTGCATTAAGGAAAGGTCCCTTAACTAGCAAGCTAGCAAGGGTCTCACCAGAGGTCCCTCAAAACTACACTAGCTACAGCTAGCCTAGGAGAGGGAAAGAAACTGAACTAAGCTAGGAACCTTTCCTTAATGCACGCGGCCATTTGGCTGGCATTGAAAGAAAAGAGGAAAAAGAAACAATAAAGGCATCCAAAGGTCATTCTTTTTTTCCTTAGCTGTAAAAGACCGCGCACATGGGGAAAAGGAAAAGAAAGACTACGCTTGCCAAGTCTGGCCGCGTGCATTAAGGAAACGTCACCTGGAAGGCAGGGCCCCACCACACAGACCAAGAGGAAGAGGTGGCATAGAAGTCTACACCAGCAAGTTGGCCTCCACCATGGGACCTACGACACGACTGAGGTAAAAGTTCCTTAACTAGTAAGCTGGAGGGAACTCACGGCTCTTTTGAGCCAATGTGTCTCCTTTTCCTTAATTGATGTAGGGAGAGTTTCCTCTGCCTACGTAGTTTTTCTTTTCTTTTCTTTCTAGTAAGCTAGCAAGGGTATCATCAAAGGGCCTCGGACAAGGCATAAGAGGAGAAAAGGAAATGCAAGCAATTTCTGGCTGCCTTCATTCAAGAAACCTATCCTCCTTAGCGAGCTAGCTAGGGCCTCAGATTGACTAAACTTGACAAAGCCAGTCAAGTAGAGAGACAGAGACGCAGCAACTGGACATCTGGAGAGCTGTCAACCATGCTCCTGAGTGGCCAGAATCTCCTTCTACCATTCTCTACAGGCACAGGCCCAGCCGACTAAGGTCCTTTCTCAAGGCAGGGATATTCACCTTATCAAACTTCAATTCTGACCGGATACCGACCTCTTTCCCACTCTAGAAGGTGCAACTGCCCAGCATGCCAGCACTACAACCAGGCCCAAAAACCGTGGTGGGGTTAGGACACTCAAGAAACCCAAACAGGAACAACAAGGTGGCCCACATCATCCTTATTGGTGTGGCAGGCACCATCTACAATGACTGCAACATCAAGCCTCATATCATCTTGGGTTTAGATAGGCAAAAGGATAAAGCATTAGCATCCAAATTAAGTTTCCATTATTAACACCAGACATGCACTTCATCTTCAGGGGGCTTCAGAGGGGGGGGAGGGGGGTGCTGGGTGCATGGTGGTGGAGAGCAGGAGAAGGGATTTCCGGGCGTACAGGAGCTTGGCTGACAACCCTACATCAACTCATTAAATCTTTCTCTGGATTCTTTTTAGGCTTGCCATGTCCAGTTCAGGATTGAGGCCCCTTGGTGATACCCTTGCTAGCTTGGTTGCAAGGGAACCTCCTCTTCATGCACACAGCCTCTTGGCCTGCATATGTTTTTATCTTTCTTTCTTTCATGCCCAGCCCAGCACTCTCCCCCTCAACTTGAAGGCCTGTTCATGGATCACGTGTCTATCAGTTTCAATCGAAATTGTGAAATTCTGGATATAGTATTAGCCTAATCTGAGAGTCTTGGATTCTTGTCTGGTGAGGCCTAGCTTTGTATAGAGATTGATAGCATGCTGCGATGGAGGACGGGAGAAAGAAAGTCTGGGCATCCAGGAGCATGGTGAAAAACCTTCCCATTAGCTTTGTTATTCGCTTTCTCCTAGGCTAGCCTTGTCTAGTTTAGGTTTCAGGGTTGTTTGGTGAGACCCTTGCTAGCTTTCTAGTTAGGGAACCTTTCCTTGATGCGCGCAGCATTTCTGGCAGGTGTACACCTTCCTTTTCTTTTCCCTTGAAGAGTAAAAGAGCTGGAGAGGAGGCCAGGGCAATACAAAGAACATGTCCAAAGAAACACACTCAAACAGGGTAGAAGAAAATGGAGAAACTGTGTAGGCAGAGAGACACTCCTTAATTGTTGCGGGAAGTGTTCCACTGCCTGCGTAATTTTTCTTGTTCACTCCTGAGGAAGCCGTCTCACTTCCTGTGCAGCGTTTCCTTGCTTCTTTAAGGTGAAAACTTGGGGTGAAGCAGTGAATGAAGGAAAGGATTATACATGGATCCCGAAGCCCTCCTTGAGCAAGGAACAGAAGCAAGAGCCCTCAGCATCGTCTGACTGTATCCAGGCCAAAGCTAGCTTGCTTGTTAGGGAGCCTTTCATGCAAGTAGCTGAAACGGGGCCTGCAGAGTCTTTTCTTTTTTGTTTTTTGTCTGGTAGGCTTTGAATCTGGCTACTCCCTCTCCTGTTGCCAATCAGATGGTGGTAATACTAATGATTCTTTGCTGAGTAGACATCTGTGCTTGCTCTTCCTCTTGGTCTGTGTTGTGGGGCCTTGCCTTTCAGAACAGGTGACCTTTCCTTAATGCACACGGCTAGACTTGGACTGCGTTGTATTTCTCTCTTTATTTATTTCTAGAACATTTCAGTCGGGCTAAAAAAAGGGCACTGCCAATTTTTCAGTAAGCCTACAAATTAGTTACCTCTAGGCGCACACTAGAAAGCAAGAATACTCCTCACAGCTGAGTTCTGGAGCCAGGTGCTTCCAGCAACCCTCTTCATTCCCAATAGCCCTATGTATTCCTGCTTTGCTGTGGAGGGACTTATGGCTCTTTTGAGCCAGTGTGTTTTCTTTCCTTAATTGATGCAGGGAGAGTTTTCTCTGCCTAGTAGGCAGCGCCTACATAGTTTTTCTTTTCTCTACTTTCTAATGCGCAACATGCTGTTATTTCAAGGACTTTCCTCAAGGATATCAAACAAGCATTCTAGCCCCATGCTCCATTTCACAACTGAAAAAACCCTGGGACCAGCTGGTGCTGTGACTTTCCAGTTCCCCCCCCAAAGCCACAAAACCTTTTACCGTACCTCCGGTGGAGGTACCCCAAAATCTAAGACCCGTGAAATGAAAATTTCTGAGGGCTCGTGCCCATGCATTCTTGATCCTGCCAGTTGTGAGTGTGTGTTGTGTGTGTGTGTGTTGTGTGCGTGTGTGCGTGTGTGTGTGTGTGTGTGTGTGTGTGTGTGTGTGCGTGGTGTATGTGTGTGTGTGCGTGTGCGTGTGCGTGTGTGTGTGTGTGTGTGTGTGTGTGTGTGTGTGTGTGTGTGTGTGTGTGCGCGTGGTGTATGTGTGTGTGTGTGTGTGCGTGGTGTATGTGTGTGTGTGTGTGCGTGTGCGTGTGTGTGTGTGTGTGTGTGTGTGTGTGTGTGTGTGTGTGTGTGTGTGTGTGTGTGTGTGTGTGTGTGTGTGTGTGTGTGTGTGTGTGTGTGCGTGTGCGTGTGTGTGCGTGCGCGCAAGCGCGCGCGTGTGCATATAATAGTACGTATAACAAATCGTTTAAAGGGAAACCTCATGACTAGATTTTTTGATCTTATCTTTAGAGCTTCTGGGTCAGCTTGCCATTACATCCTTTTTCCACTTAAAATAAAATTGAATTCAAGCACCAAACAACTGCCTTCGTATGGACGCACTCTTAGGCTATCCTCTTCAACAAGCGATTGTGACTGCCTAGAACAGCTTTGCCCTCTTGGAAACCAACACATGCTCAAACAACCCTGTCTGAGTCTTAATGCAAGGTGGTGCGGCTTCCATGCTATGCTGATGATGTCTACATCTCTCTAGATATTGCGCATTGGCTGCTCCTGTCCCTCCCTCCATCCACGCTTCTCCGCTCCTTTCATTTTACCGCAGCAGGGCAAGATTGGTGCCTTGGGCTTGCGGGCACTCTCTACAGTCTAGCAACAGCAGCAGTTCTGGACTGAAATCAATTTTCCGAGATTTGCTTTGCGTGAGGTACGTCCAATGTCTCGTAGAAGCAAAGGATGCGTGTTCTTGATGTAAGGCAACCGAGACTCGGTCACACTACTTTGATCTGCATGTCTAACGTGATGAGGTTCCCAATCCTTCACAGTCCTTTTGAAAAGCGCAACTTTTGGCACTTTGTATGAAGAGAAACTTGGCAAGATACACACAAACTGGCAATTCAAACAAAGACTGTTAAGAGAGCAACCCCCCCCTAAAAGGCATGACAGGGTTGTCCCTCTTCAAAGAGCCCTTGAAGATCTAGCAAACATGGTTTTGTTTTGCATACTGGAGTATGGAAAGCCAGAATTCAAAAGGCTCATTTTGCTCGATGAAGATTATTAGTTGAAGTGCCCTGGAGGCCATTTCCTGGAGTGAAGTGAATGCAAGCCTCGTGAAAACATAAATTTGTTCGTGCCAGAGCTGACAAATTAAACCTCAATGTGGAGACAATGGTGCACAACAGGGACTTCTCTGGACTTCCGTGTAAAGTGAACGCAAACCTTATAAAAACATGCATTTGTCTGTGCCAGAGCTGACACGTCAAACCTTAATGTGAAGACAATGGTGCTCAACAGGGACTTCTCTGGACTTCTGTTTTTTTGACAGGCGGCAGCAATCTGCCACAGCACAAATCAATGGCAGGCCCTGGAGAGGCACGGTGGCACGACCAAGTGGCGGAAACGTGGTATGCGCAGCCTTGCGCATGGACAACTATGAGCTGGTGGTCGGGGTAAGATCAGAAGAAAGAAGGGTACCAAGTTTGTCCTACTGAATCAAAGCCTGCACTCAAGATGCCGGGAGGGAGGGAATCACAGTGCCTTTACCTGTAGTAACCTTCTCTTGACTTTATGTGGGGATCGACCCTGCTGTTAACCTTGGTTTTAATTAGGTTTCTGCTTCTTCAATAGGTGGAGCTGACCACCTTTTTTGCTGCTCATACCCTTCCTTGACGCACAAAGCTATGGTCTGTACAGTCATGCTTTTTTTAGATTCATTTCTCCGCTGATTGTCCCATAAGTAATAGATGAAAACATTGTCAGGTTGGGGATAAACTTAATAAACCTGCCAAAGAAATGCTTGGGCACTATTCAAGCGAGAGTGAAGGGAGTGTTTCCTTCTTATTTGAGATTCGCACTGTACATGTTCGTATATATCCACGACGCACTACCACTGCAGCTTAGGATCCTGTTTATATCACCCTGCTTGCGCCCCCCTGTATGCCTTGGCCCCTCCTGCCTGCCCCACTTTCCTGACCCACCAGCCTGCCCACCCTGGTGGCCGCATGTGGACCACGAGACTCAATGCAGTAGCATTTGCGTTGCCCTTGGGGCTTATCTTGCACAGGCAGAATGCACTTACTTTAAGTTACGTTCATCACTCAAACAGATGCTGCTCCTGCTTTTTGGTTGCTGTGAAAAGTGAGTACAGAGCATAAGAAATAAAAATAAACAGTTAAATGACTGTACAAGATATTGACAGATGACTCACATACCATTGTACTTCGCATCTTTTAAATGATTGAATGATTTTAAAATGATTGCAAAGCATTTCAAGGCACCAATTGTTTTCTCCTCCCATAGAATGTCCTCTTATTCTGTAATATTTGAGGGGGGAGTTATATCTCCCCTTACAGCAATAATTATAATTGTTTTGCTTGTTGTGTATGACTGTTGTGCATGTACCAGCAGGCTTGTGAGCTTGCCAGTGTTGTTAAATTTTGGATGCAGGATTTTCTGGCTCTAATTTGCTTTGCGCTGTAGAAACAAGTGGCAGCCATCGTCATGCAGCAGGCTCGTAAGCTTGCCTGTGTTGTGGAAATGTTGGGTGCAGGATGTTTTAGCTTTGATTTGCTTTGCGCTGTGGAAACAAGTGGCAGCCATCGTGACTCAGCCGGACTTTCCTGGTTGGTAAGTATGGGGTCAAAGACTTTTCGATGAGGCTGTACTGTTGCCTTCCAGAGTGTGCGCTTGCTCATGAGAGAGCATACATGTGTTTTCCAGTTGCAGTAACACCAGCAAGAATGTGGACATGTACAAATAGAAAGGGCAAGGAAGAAAATGTAGGCAGCGGAAACCTCGCTATATCCATTGAGCAAAAGGACTTGCTCTGATGTTTGTTTGCTCCCTTCTTCCTTGTTGACCCAGTAATGTTGTTGCCAGCAGCTCTGGGCATACCTGGCTATGTGATTGATATTGCAAAAAGCTGGCATGGCACTGATGTCACCTACACCAATTTGATTGACGTTTCAAAAAGCTGGCATGGCACTGATGTTCATTGCTAGTCAGCACAAGGCTTGCTGAGCCTGGCTTGTACATGCGCCTGGTGGTCTGTGGTAGAAAGAGCTTTCCTCTTGCTGTCTCAGCTTATCACCTTGACCACCAATGTGCACATTGAATCCTGTGTGTGTTTGCTCGCAGGAGTGTGTTTATGACGTTCACATGCACTCATTGCTATACTCATGCTTGTCCAAAGGTTGGACTGGCACCCTTCTCATTGCACAAAAATGCATTTGGTGATGCACAGGCTGGCTCCTCTTTCATTCAACCCAGTTGCTGTTGCCGACTTTACAAGGTAAGCACACGTGGTGTCGTGGCTGCATTACCTGTGTACACTCCAGAGGCAAAGTTGCCTGTGTAAGTATGCTAGGCAGGCGGCAGGAAATCATGCAAGGCGAGACTGCAGTGCAGTGAGCACAAGCCTAGGAAAGCAATTGAGTAGACGGAGCATGGCAAGTCTGCATGGCAAGTAGGACAGCATACAATAGACAGACTGGCAAGGCAATAAAGATTAGTAGACAGTATGGACATTTGATTGTGCGGAGGCACGGCGCAGGCTGGCCGTGGGGGTGTGACTGCTGCTGAGTCTGCTGTTGGGTGTCCGAAACTGCGTGCTGGGCACGTGTGCAACGCGGACAGCAAGTTTCAGCCTGGAAAGCATGAAATGTAGATTGATGCAGGGGAGGTTTTCTCTGCCTACACAGCCTTTCTTTTTCTGTCCAACAGCATGGTATATCAGGGACAGGACATGCGCCCGAGTGTCAGATTGCAGATAGGGGTCTGGCAGGAAAAAGGTCTCTAGCCAACACCCATTACTGCTAGCCTGGGGAGGGAGCGGACATGAGCGGAAAGACAACCAGAACCACGAGAATGAATACATTTGACCAATGACTAGCACTCCAAATGCGCTAACTTTCAGCGCAATTTGACGCTTGATATCCTACGTCTGGCCAAGGCTATAGATTGCAGCATAAGCAGCTCCATGCTGCGTTTAGCCATGGCTATAGATTGCAGCATAAGCAGCTCCGTGCTGCTCTGAGTCCACGAAAACCCACTGTATGCCTGTTGTGCTTACATCCCCACCATGCACCCTCCACGTGCCTGTCATGCAATTGTCAGTTTTTAGTGTCAAAATGTTTCTGATTTTTAGATTTGAAATTGTTGACACGTAGTGACTTACGTGTCTGAAAATTGCGTGATTCAAATATCTTTCAAGCCATGATGGTCCTTGACTCATTTGGTCCAATTTGGATGGATTGAAGGAGCAAACACAAGTTCTGTGTTGTCTGCCTGGGTTCAGTGCATCTTTCTAAATACACATGTGTCCCTATATGATTTGTATGTATGTATGTATGTATGTACGTACGTACGTACGTATGTATGTATGTATGTATGTATGTATGTATGTATGTATGTATGTATGTATGTATGTATGTATTTACGTATGTATGAGTGTTTGTATGAATACATGTATATATATCTATCTTATGATGTTATGTATGTATGAATATGTGTATATATGTATGTATGTATGTATGTTACATGCATATTTGAATCAAGATCAGATTTGGAAGCTTTGGAACATAAGAAAAACTATGCACAGTTACCAACAAGGTGCCAATGTGCTTATGCTTACATTCCCACCATGTACTCCCTATGCACATGACATGCTCATACGCATAGTGCATCCACTAAGCGCCATATTTGCATCATTCATACTGACGTGCATCCATCACGTACCAGTACTGGGAGTATTGCGATTTAAATAAATAATTATTGTTACCCTTCGCAATACTAAGTCCGTTTATAAATTACTTTTTGGAAAGCCTCGCAAAGACTCAAGTTTACAACCCGCCCTCCATCGGGTCCCAGCATGGAGGAGGTTGCAGCAGAAGCAGTAGCTAGACGTGTGGGAGAGGCAGTGCGCGCAGGGGGGGGCAGAGGGAGGGGCTCAGGCACAAGGGAGAATGCTGCTGAAGGGGCAAGCAGCCGCGGAAGGGGCAAGGGGTAGGGGTAGGGCAGGGGGCAGGGGCAGGGGTAAGAGAGGGCAAGGGGGCAGGGGTAAGAGGAGGGATGAGGGGGATGAGTAGGAGCAGTGAACCAGATAGAGACGCTAAAATGCGCAATTTCGTAAAATTTGCACTTTTCTGAGGCCTCTCGCAAAGCCTTAATACTCGCAAATAAATTAATGTAATTATTTTGGGACCTCGCAATAAAGTGTGCTCGCAATATTTTAGTACTGGTACGGTATACATCATGTGACACACATACTGTATGTGACATACACACATGCATCATGCTCCACATACTGTATGTGACATACATACACACATGCATCATGCTCCACATACTGTATGTGACACATACACACATGCATCATGCTCCTGTCGCTCACCTCCCCCTTTTCCGAGAGCCCATTACCTGTTGCCTGTATGGCTGCTGAAAGGCTGCTGAAAGGCTGGCATTCTTTCCCATGCGTGCCGGGTGTTCAAGAAGCCAATTGGAATACCTCTGTGAGCTTTTGCCAAATGTGTCAAGTTGTTAGTTAAGCCATTGCAGTGCCATACATCTGCCATGTCACAATGCTCGCCCATCTGCCATGTCACAATGCTCGCAGATCTTCTGCCTGACCCTGGTGCTAGGATGCGTCACTCTTGTATCTTTTCCCCTGTGTGGTCTAGAATGTCATGAACATATAAAATGTAAATGCTGTTGATAGAATGATGCATTAAATAATGTGAGCACAAAACAAACTCTCTCTGTGTGTGTGTAATGTGTGTGTGTGTGTGGTCACATTGCTTGCCTTTGCTTGACGCTGGTGCTATAGTAGTATAATGCATCTACTCTCTGTGGATGTGATGGCAATCATGCTGCATGGCACCTGTTTCATACAAGGCAAACTTGCCTCTGCCTGAACTTTGTGCTGATGTAGTAAATTGCCTGTACTCTCTCGGTGGATGCGAGCACAATTGTGCCGCCGCAAACGGTTGTCGCGTACTACTTTTTTTGAAACTGCTTTTGCTCTGTGGATCATGAGCTACAAGTTTGCTGCAAAGTGATTTGTACAGAGGGATCACCACCGCTTGTGTGGTCATGCTGCTCGGAGCTTCTGCCTGACCCTGGTGCTATAAGGAGCCCCTCAACTCTTATTTTTTGCCTGACAGTTTGCATCACTCATCCTGCACTGTATGTTCACTCGCAGCTTCTGCCTGACCCTGGTGCTGACGTGGGTGACATCTTGTGCCTTAGTGGGTGGATACAAGGGTGGTACGTGGGGTGGAGACAAGAGAAGTACGCGAGTAGCAAGGGATAGAATTTAGCAAGTGGTTCAGGGATACAAGGGAGGTGTGTGACTTCTTGTGCCTTTGTGGGTGGATATAAGGGTGGTGGGTGGTATGTGAGGTGGATACAAGAGAAGTAAGTGGGTAGTAGGGGATACAATTTAGCAAGAGTTTCAGGGATACAAGGAGGTATGTGGGGTTGATTTTAGAGAAGGATGTGGGTAGCAAGGGGTGTTCAGGGATACAAGGGAAGTATGTTGGGTTGATGCAAGAGAAGAATGGGCAGCAAGGGATAGAATCAGCAAGAGGTTAGGGATACAAGGGAGGTGCGTCGGTGACTTCTTGTGCCTAAGTAGGTAGATTCAAGGGAGGTGCAGAAGCAACTTCTCGTGCCTTAGTGGGCTGATACAAGGGAGGTTACAACAGATTCATATTGATTTGCTTAATTTTAGTTCTTTTAAGCTGGTGGGACTCACTTGTAGTGCCTGTGAGGACTGTTGGATCTTTCACATGCTTGCTGGTTGGTGGGGTTTCAATGGCAACAGAAAAGCATCATGCGGGGTTCCCTGCTCATTGGAGTCGCATGAACACTTTGGCAAAGTGTGACATGTCTCCTGAGTTTGTGGACATGACCCTCTTGCAAAATCACAAGTGCAGTTTCATGATATTCAGTTGCTCCACGCCAAATTTTGTTGGTGTGGTAGCATGGTTTTTAAGGATAACTTTGGGTGAGTAGTAAAAACAACTGGCAAGGAATGCTGTGTGAGCATTGGCTAACTATAATCCAGTCAATACCTCCTGTAAAGTGACTTTCAGAGGAGCAATCACAAACTTGAATTGACATGCCTTGCTTCTTTGGAAGAACTTATATCGATTTCATCATCATTTTAAGCTGGATGTATCCAGTCAGGTTTGACAATCTCAAAGAGCTTTCCTGACTCGAAATCACTAGTAGCCTCCAGTGTAGGCTTTTCTGTCCTGCACTGTTTTGGGTGCGTTCAAGGGTTTACTCTTCCAGTTGCCTTTTCCTTTTTTTGGTGCCTCCAAGGGTTCACATTTTCGGGTGCTTTTTTACTTTTTCAGGTGCCTCCAGGGATGTGCCCACTGCACTTCGTGCAACATCGCTGACATGGCTCATATCCATGCCCGTCATTCTTGCACAGCTGATCCTGGTGACTGCGTTAGAGAGCAGGTGTGCATGGAGCTCATGGTGGAGCTCACCTTTGTAGTGCATCTTCGGAGCACGTCCGTGTACAATACCAGTGACATGGCTCGCATCCATGCCTGTCATTTTTGTGTTGATCTTGGTAATCATCCTCATGCTAGAGAAAGCAGGTGTGCATGACTCTTTTAGTGGCGTACACCTGTGTCCATGCCTGTCATGTTTGCGCAGCTGATCATGGTAATCACGCTCAAAAGCAGGTGTGCATGACTGTCATGGTGGAGCTCACCTTTGTACAAAAACAGTGTCACATGCCTCTTGTCCATGCCCGCCATCTTTGCACAGCTGATCATGGTCATTGCGTTGAGGAGCTAGTATGCATGGCTGTCAAGGTGGCCCACTTTGGTGCAAGCAGCATGATTCCTATGTCGGGGCGCATGGGCAGGGGACTTGGAAGCATGGCTCCAGCAGACTCTGTCTTCATTTGATTGGAAGAAAGGACTTCTTCCCAGCAGCGCGAAGGAAGACAGGAAGAAGGGGGCAAGGGGGCAGGGAGTCTAGGGCATGCATGTGTCGGCCTGCCAGGCTTTTGCAGCACATGCTGCTTCGCAGCCACATGGCGTCACTTCTCAGCCGCTTCAATGTTACTTCTGGTGCATTCAGCCATTAAAAGTTATGATGC
Organism: Dunaliella primolecta; assembly: GCA_914767535.2. NCBI lineage: Eukaryota > Viridiplantae > Chlorophyta > Chlorophyceae > Chlamydomonadales > Dunaliellaceae > Dunaliella > Dunaliella primolecta. The sequence continues at coordinate 17,087,804 of OU611752.1, forward strand.
ACATGCGCGCGCGGGCACTTGAGTTATCCAATTTTTGGCAGCTCCCTGGCCCTGGCAGCTTCAGGCACAACCTCCATTGTGCACAGCTTTCTGCACATATTATTATCTGTTTATGCATGCAGGGCGCTTGTTGGCCAGCCAGGTTTTGGCAGCATCCTGCCTCTAGCAGCTTCTGGCCCAGGAGAGCCCCTCCCCTCAGCTGCAGGTAGGGTGGAGGGTCATACTTGGCTTTCAAAGTTGCCAAACGTGCATGTGCAGTTTGGCTTTTGCAGTGCAAACATGCTACCGTGTTGCTGCTGGATATTGGGTCTGGGAGCTTCAAGGCGCAGATGGTATGCGCTCTTTTGGTACATTTTGCCATACACGTGTACGCTGCAAACATGTGTACACTGCCCCTCTGCTGCAGGTGTGTTGGGTCTCATGGCAGGCTGGAGAGCGTTCTACACCACAAACCTGGACTGGTTTGCGGAAGTCAGCGAAGATGACAAGCGCAGGTGTGTGTGTGTGTGCGTGCGCGTGCGTGCATGCGTTCGTGCATTTGTGTGTGTATGTGTGTGTGTGTGTGTGCAGCAGAACACAGCTATACCCAATTTGATAAATATTGCGTGATCACTGGCCGCTTGCAAATCTTGAGATTTTGGTGTATAACGTTATATTACAAGGCTATAATGGGATGGACATTCAGCCAGGTAGTTCGGCTGCTCGGCTCGCTAGACTGTACCAGCCAGTCAAAAAAATCTGTGACTCCAGGAATAGAATGATGAGGATCGTTAGGTTGCTTTTCCAAGAAAGGAAAGGCATCCTCAGAACTTGCCTGAGAATACTTTACAGGGTTGGGTCATTCATGATTTGTGAATTTTAAAGAACGCTACAAATGCCCTTTAAAGTGGTAACACTAATACTGGCTGTTTGGACTGTGTGGTAAAATTTGTTGGTGAAGTTGTTGGGGAGGCCTTGAAGCCTCCCCAACTAAAGGTGTCTCAAGGTCGAGAGATTTCTAGTTCCCATGTCCTGCAGCCATCTCATGCACATAAACCTGCAAATAAGATATCCCACTGGAACTGGTTTGCTACCCCTCAATATCCTACTCTACATCCTCCTCTTTGCCTGTAAACCAACCCTCCCCATCACTGCTGGACTCGTCGTCTTGCTGCCCCCCCTCCTCCTCCCCCTCCTCATCCTCATCAACATCCTTACCACTCACCCACCCACCCAAGTGTCCTCAGCTGCTGTACACTTGGCCACCCCACATCCAGGAACTTAGGAAGTGTGTGTAGCCTGACACGTGCGGCACCTCCATGAAACACTTGCAAAACGCTTGTTCTTCCCTTGCTTCATCCCATCCGTGCCTTCATGCTGAACCAATGTGGCATATATTATATAATCCCGCCCAGGAATAGAGATATATTGGCATAGTTAAATGTTTGTGGCCTTGGGGGTGGTTGGGGGGTGGGAGGTTAGTTGGGGCCCCTCCCACCCAATACCCTCCCTCCCCAAAATGGCCCTCTAAATTTGCGTATATACGTGACAAACGCGTATTTAACACGTATATATGCAATCCCTACCTCCCAAAGCCACGAATGACCCAATCCTGATACTTTATCATCCAAATCATCCAAAAAAAGCTCTGCGCATGGTCAGGAAACTAGCAAGAACATGCAAATTGCAAATTTTCTTTTAAGGAAACACATGGGAATGCAGGAACAAAAAAGAACGGCATGGCTTTCATCTTATTGGCCTCCTTGGTCACACTTACCACAATCAGATGGGTGCTCTTGCCAATGTGGAGTCTCTACATACTCCTCGTCAAATGAACGACAACATCTTTTATGACAAAAGGCTGCCTGAACACAATGAGTAGGCATGTTGCACCTGTCCAAGTCCACATATCCAGGTTCACGGAAGTAAATAAGAATTATACTGACAGCAAATATTGACATCTCCTTCAGCAACCTGCTGAGCAACGCTGATGCTGTGCATTAAAACAATACAGACACTAATGCTGCACAAAAGCAACAGGTTTGGAAGGGCTCTTGTCCACGTTCTCAAAAGCACAGAGCAGTTGGATATGCTTGACACCAAGGATACGCTTTAGTAAGCACAGATGCACAGTTGGCAATAGGCTGTCCATCTCAGTTTTTTCATGTACCTAGTGCCCAAAATCTGGCAAGCACACAAGCAAGCAGGGAATGTGTGTTCTTTTGTCATCCAGAGCATGGTATGTGGCCTGTCTGTCAAATGTTACAGGTTGCAGAGACACAGGGTTTCCAGTAAGGACAATGTGGCCTTTCTGTCTAGTGGTACTCAGATGCAGATTGCCTGAGCCGTTGACACCCAGCCAAGGAGTGCACTAACACATTCTCAGCATTGGCCCAAGGGTTGTGCTGTTTTGTGGGTAGCACTCGGATGCAAACAAATTGCCTGATCCGTTGGCATTCAGCCAAGAAAAAGGAGTGTACACACACGCTCTCAGCATTGGCCTGAGGGTTATGCTGTTTCGTGGATAGCATATGCTTATGCCTTTTGAATTTTCACAACCCAAACGGGATCCACCTGTGTTGAGAACTGGCACTTGATTACCCCTTGAAAAAAAGTGCACGACCTCAAGACTTAATCTCATTTATCACCAACCCTTTCTGCTGAGTACACACATGCAACCTGTACTCTCATTTATCACCAACCCTTTCCGCTGAGTACACACATGCAACCTGTACTCTCATTAATCACCAACCCTTTCCGCTGAGTACACACATGCAACCTGTACTCTCATTAATCACCAACCCTTTCCGCTGAGTACACACATGCAACTTGTGCTCTCATTAATCACCAACCCTTTCCGCTGAGTACACACATGCAACCTGTACTCTCATTAATCACCAACCCTTTCCGCTGAGTACACACATGCAACCTGTACTCTCATTTATCACCAACCCTTTCCGCTGAGTACACACATGCAACCTGTACTCTCATTAATCACCAACCCTTTCCGCTGAGTACACACATGCAACCTGTACAGCTTCAGCTGGAGTTGGTCAGGCTGATCAGCATCGAGGGAGAGGCTGTTTGCATACAACAAGTGCATGGCTCAGACCTCACAAGAACCTGTTACAACCCTCGCACATTTTCTGCCAAACAATCCACATCATTGGGGGCAACCCACAACAAGGGGGAAAGCAGGCAGCCTTGCTTTACTCCGTGTGGGGGGCGCACACGTACTTGCTTGCAGGCATCCGCCAAAACATACTCATCATTAGCACGCCTTTTTTTCAATAGCCAGCAGGAAAGTAGGCATGTGAATGCGCTGGAAATAAGTCCATAGTACCTCTCTAAGGATCTTATGATACGCCCGTCAAAAATCAATAGATGCTGGGTCCAGCCTTGGAGATGCATCTGGACGGTTGATCTGAGCAGCATGCTGCAAATGCTGCTCAAAAAAGAGAAGTTACAAAATGTTAAGCCAGGATACAACGGATCTGAGTGTTTGAAATTTCTTTTTTTCCCTAGTACCATCAGTGACTACCTCCCTGTGTATGTTAGCATACAGCCTGTACAAGGTGCCATTGACCGCAAATGTGCAGTAATCACCCGGATCCAGCACAGAGCCCTTCTTATACAAGGAGTTTTCTTGAGGAATTTCCCAGTAAGCAAGAATCTTAGCCTTCTCCATCATGGCAGCAAACAGACGTGCAATGCAAAAAAAGGAAGGTCCGCACCAGCCAAAAAGACTGCATGCTTTAGTAGACGCAGCTAATCTAGGAGAAAGCCAAAAATTAGAGCTCATGGGTACCTGGAGGGAAGCACAAAGTAAGGAGCCTGGACATTTATCCTATCCGTAATCCATTCCCCTACCATTTAACAGTGGCATCCTCCTTTCAGCGCACTTAATGAATGCAGCATCAGTACCGAAACCAGAAAAAAGTGAAGGAAAGCTGCGCTGAGCAACAGCCAGTGGGCATTGAGGGAGGCCCCAACAGTCAGCGTTAACTCTAATAGCGAGTCCCACCTCTATAGCAAGGCAAGGGCAACCAACGGATGTAGACCAGTCTTCCCTTTAACTTGACGTACCAGGTCGGTCGACATGAAACCATGGTGTCTTCCACGCAAGCAAGTTGTCGCTCATGCTTTCAAATGAAGCTCAGTTTACATGGGCACAACGTCTCACTCCACATACATGCTCAGGAAAATCACTCCAATCGGCATGAGGCAAAATGTCTCACCCCACACACATGCTCAGGAGAATTACTCCAACCGGCATGAGGCACAACGTCTTACTCCACACACATGCTCCGGAAAATCACTCCACACACATGCTCAGAAGATCACTCCGATTGTCACGAGGCACAGCATCAGGAACATATGAAGGAACAAACCTAATGTAACCAAGCCTTGGTTACCAAGGTCCATGGTACTAAGCATCAGGGCAGAAGTGTCTGATTTCAGGTCACTATTAGACAAAGATGGTGACAATGGAACACGTTCAGGCCAACTTTGCAACCTCGTCCTGGTACTTGTCTATCTTCACCTGGTGACTCCTGGCGGCCTGTGCACACAAGTCTTCTCCCAGCTTCTTCTCCCAGTGACCTGTGTCTATCTTCTCCTAATGACTAATGAGGGGGATCTGTGTGCGCTTTCCCTTATGAGGGTCGCACCTGTGCTCAGGGTTGCGCACCATGTTGTGTTGTGTTTTCATGGTAGTTCTGCTGCCTTTCAGATCTAGCTTGTATATGCCTGGGGCTCAATAGTTTGCCAGTGCATGCAGCTGTAGTCTGAAACAAAAGTAAGACTGGCAGAAAGTATTGAAGTGCTGTCCCTTCCAGACTGTGGAGCCTGCTATCCGCTTCCGACTTAGTTCAGTTGGCAAACACTCGTGTGTGCTCTCTTTTCATGCTCTTCAGATTCCGTGAGGCAGTGGCTACCACAATCCTGTTGTCAGGGGGCTCTGTTGCAATCCTCCAGGTGGGTGTCAGGCATTGGTTTCAGGCCACTATCGTTCAGATTGTCATTGAACCTCTTTCTTCTTTTCACTTTGTTGAGGGTTGCACGACGCTGCAGTCCTATGTAACATTTGTTCCTTTATTTGTTTAGGGGATTGTTTTTGCTGCCTATGTAATTTTCTTATTCTTCTTTGCGTTCCTTTGTGGTCATTTTTATAGGCACTATCTTGGCACTATCTTAATATCTCTTTATCGCAATAATTGCATGAAAGCTATTTACCTGAGAATGTAAGAGTAGACCATGAAAAGTCTGTAAATAGTCATTTCAAATGTTGTTTTGAGCACGCTCGGGATGTCTGCATCATTGGAGCCTTGAACCATTTTCTGAAGTTTTCTTCACCATTGACACAGAAATTCATGTAATCTGAGCCGCAGTGGCATGGATTGCACCAATGTTATCACATGGTGAAGTTTGCAACACCAGAGACACAGACTTCCTGAGCATACTTGAGCATGCCGGCCTTGAGGTGGAGGCTGAAACATGGGATGTGTGTTTGCGTGTGTGTGAATGAAACCTCGAGGTGGGCATATGCTTGAGCATGGTCAGCCTCATTGTCAGCTTTGATGGTGCTCACCTCGTGGGGGGGTTGCTCAGCTTGTGGTGGTGGTGGTGGTGGTTCTGCTGCTCAGCACATGGTGGAGTTAATGGCTCAGCTTCAGGTGGTGATACCCAACTATTTGAATACAGATTGGTGCTTGGGAGGACCCTGACCCATTCAAACGCATTTTTGAGCATATTACACGCTCACTTTTTGTTTGTGCTCCTTGTGCTCCTCAATTTTTAATTTGCTTGCTTTTTAGCTGTGCTCACTAATTGACTCATTTAGACACTCATCCATATATTTGGTTTTTGGTTGTGCTGCTCATTCCTAGGGTACTGCGGCTTCTCAGTACTCAGCTGAGATGTTGAGTATTAATATTTTTCGAGGCCCATCATAGATATATGTGTCATCCTGGCTGAAGCTTCCTCCCCACTATTACCACTTGTATATACGTGCCTGCTGAGTCCTTCTGTACAACAGTGTGACGGTTGCTGAATTGGGCAAGGGAGAAAGGCAGCGCGTTGGCCAGCAGGAGAAACGTGCTGCATTTGTGAACTTTGGAATTGCTGTGCAAAAAGCTCCCTGCGCAAGTCTTGATTGGGTCGAGGTCAACAGCAGGTGCATTCATGCATCCATGACACCAGCTTAAAGATCCTAGGGGCTTAAATAAAAAAATGTAGTGCATCATGATCCCCATTGCGATTCTTATGCAGGTGCTATATATCTGGACCATGCCTCTTTGAATATATTTGGTGCAAGGTTTGACTGAAGGCATGTTGCAAACTCGTGCTGTGTGTTTGGTCCTGGACCAGGCCCGCAGATAACATAGGCCAAAATTGTTCTGACTGTATGATTCACTCAGATGCTGTGTTTGTACCCAGGAGCATAGGTGTGCCTCTTTCCATTTCATTTGTATACTTTTCATTTTATCCTTGTGACCCCTTCACACAGGTGCTGTATTTGGTCCTGGACCATGACTTGCTGGAGGCGACAGGCGCCGCCGTGTCTTTTGCCATCAGCGAATCTGTGTCAGCTCAATCCGCATTAGGGGCGTGAAAGCCCCTGGCAGGCAGCCATGCGAAACAACAGGCATAAGTTGGATTGCTGTGGCGTGTCTTTGGCAATGGTCTGCTGTCTTTTGCCATCAGTGAATTCGTGTCTGCTCCATCCCCAATTGGGGGCGTGGAAGCCCTGGCAGGCAGCCATGGGCATGGAGTGGACGACAATGGGCTTATATTGGACTGCAATTTGGAGCAATGTGCACAGGATGGGTGACTGCGTTAGCCATGGTGATCCACATCTTCCTGGGCAGCGATGGGCAGCGATAGGTATAGAACGGATCACTATGGCGTGTCCTCAATAGGGGTTTGTGAGCCATGGTGATTCATAGCCTCGCAGGCAGCAATGGACAACAACGGACTTAGATGGATGACATTGGCGTCTCCCTTGGTAAAAAGTTGTGGGCCCGGGTATCCCACTTCAATGGGTATAAAATGGACAAATTGGTCAGCCGAACAACCTGGTTGAATGTCCCCATTGCAAAAATTTGCAAACATCCGCAGGCAGCGATGGGAACCACTCGTTGAATAGGCAGCAATGGGCATAGAAAGGACAGCAAGGGTAGGTGATGGGAACGGATAGGGCATGTGGTTTTGTACAATTGAAGACCGTTGGCATGTTTTTGTTAAAGGCAGTGTTAAAGGCTGTTAAAGGCAGGCAAGCTGTGCGTGGTAGGTCAGAGTTGTAGACCCATCAATGTGCGTTGAAAGTTGTCAGGGATGGTGTCTCGTAAGGTTGAGATATCGCAGTGCAAAAGAGTAGGTCTGGATGTCCTTTTCCTTATAAATGTGTTGCATATGAGAAGTAAGGGGGAAAAGGGGCATGGGCATTGAGCACTGACTGGCTCTGTCAGATTTTGCTTCATGAAGTCCAAGTTCCTTGCTCATTTGCGTTAGCTTCCAAGGAGATGTGCTATGTGATTTGTTCCACCTCATTCAATTTTTTTCATTTATGACTTACTACGGATAGCTTTGGCTAATTTTAATGTGTTGAAAAGGATCTGACAATCCTTAAGGACGCGTGTCGGAGGAAATTCGCCTCATGATATTAACTTCTTGTAAAAACCCTGGTTGTCAGGTGATTTTTTTTTAGATTTAGATTTAGATTTACACAGGGGGACCTTCAGCCAGACTGTTCGGCTGATCGGCCTGTGACTGGTCCTCGCCAGCCAACATAATGTCCATAAGCTCAGAAACAAACGAAAAAAGCTTGTTGTTGTGTTGCAAGAGGAAATCAGAAACATCCTGGACACTGGCTTGTTGTAAAAATGGTTGCTCCATTGAAGAATCACCAGAGAAACAGTTGAACAGGTAAGCGTACTTTCTTCTCAAAGCACAAACATCTGCGTCTCTACACACCAAAAGGGCATGAGCCTCATCTTGAATCTCACCACAAGAACAGCGATCACACAAGAGTGTTCCAAGTATCCCAAGCTGCTGTCTCCACCTTCAGTGTGTGTGCCCTAAGTCTGAAACGGCTAACATTCGTCATGACATGTGGAGACAAATCCAAATGCATGTGCCTTGGTTAACGGGCAGGGGCACGCACGTTATAGTCAAAAGGCACTGCAAAAAGAGACTGGTAAGTTGCTAGCTTACTATATGTGTCCCACGGGTTCACTCCCTCAACATCTCTCCACACTGCCCGCAGCCTGTGTCTGAGGTCATCAGTAAACTCTTGAATAGGGATAGGAGTGCCCTGCCGCAGAGCTTGCACAAAGGAATCACAGCGCCGTAAGCCTTGAAAAGCATCTAAAACTTGAGCAGTCCAGCAGGCTGGCTCACGCAAATGAATATCAAATCTGCTTTCAACACTCTTCTCAATGTCTCACTGTTAGACCTCAGCATGCTATTATACATTTTGACAACAGACCTAAACCAGTAAAACTGAAGCGGCTCATGACCACTCTCCCTCAGGACAGCCCAGTTTGTAGTGGTACGCTTAACACCCAGCTTGCTCTTAAGATAACTCATGTGCCGCACTTGCAGATCACTTGCAAATTCCTTGCCCGCTTTAATGTATTCAGTGCCCCACACTTGGCCTGCATACATTCCAGCTGGAACCACATACGTCTTCCCAAGCCACAGAGACACGTACGGCCTATTTGCCAGAAAATTCTCACGAACAAATTGACGAACCTGAAATGCAGACGCCATTAAGGGGCCAGTTGCATGCTCAGAGGACTTGGCCATGCTCATGCACTTGTGAAACATCATGCCAAGGTATCTAAAAGACTCCTTGTGTGCCAGTGGCACCCCCCCAATATGAAAAACAGGCAGGTCCGACCCAGAGGAATTGAAGTGCACCACCTCAGATATAGCTGTGTTGATGACTGTGTGCTTCCTCTGAGCATACAATGCAAGCGGTTCAACATGGTCTGCAACGCAACAGGATCGTTGGCCATCAGAGTCAGGTCATCAGCATATAACATGTGCGTCACATAGAATTCAGCCGTACCCGTGACAGCACCTTGCACCCCCTAAGCAATTTCATCAATGTCATTAATATACAGAGAGAAAAGCAGAGGGGACAAAGGGCAGCCCTGTTTCACACCTGTGTTAGGGTGCACCTGAGCATTCTTCTCTCCATCCTTCAAAATATACTCATCAGCATCGTACATGTTTTTAATGACGGACAAGACAGAAGTGGGCATGTGTGTGCGCTGCAGGTGCTGCCAGAGTGCCTGCCTCGGGATGGTGTCATATGCTTGCTTGAAGTCAATGAATGCAGTGTGCAGCCGGCTAGATCGCCCAGGCTTGATTGTGCGTGCAGCATGCTGTAGGTGCCTTAAAATGTAGATGGGCTGGAGGGTGTTTCTTCCAGGGTAGAAGCCAAATTGTGTGTCTGGAATCTTGTTTGAGGCCACACACCAGTCCGTGACAAGAGAACGAATCACATTAGCATACAAGCGGTACATTGTGCCACTGACAGCCAGCATGCGATAGCTATTTGGTTCAATGAGGGACCCCTTTTTGTACAAGGGGGTCAGCTTGGCCTTCTTCCAACATTCAGGAATGCGAGCCTTGTCATAGAACAGCTTGAAAAGCCGGGCAATGTACGGCACCAGCACATTTACCCGCTCAGTGCTCCGGCCATTGACCCGCGGGCGCACCACAGCAGCATATTTGATAAAAGGAGCAGCCACACAGTCAAAACCAGGGGAAGCACGCCCATTCATCTTCCCAATCTGCTTGGCTACCAGCCCTTGCATCTCCTCCTCTGAAGGCACAGCAACTGTATCCGACTCAGGCATCCAATTATTTTGAGTGCCCTGTCTCAAAAGAGCCTCAACGTCGCGCCCACGACCCAAAGGAACAGCCAAATCCCTTGCAGACAAAGCCACACCCCCACGAACCAATTGAGCTGCCTCACGGGGCTGAAAGTGCGCTTTTAGATACCTCTCCCACACAGACTGTGCCGCAGGTGTGGTCTGAGTACGCTTAGATCGCCTCAGCATTGCATGCATATCAGGGTCTTTACTGTAAAGCCTCCCTAGGAACGCATCCCTCTGTCTCTGCGTGTATGCACGCTTTGACCACCGAATTTGGATCTTGTATTGCCTCCACACAAACTCACGCGCATGCAGAGGCTGACCAGTCCAAAGAGCCTCCATGAACACACGACGCTTCTCTCTACAAGCTGCATCAAACCAGGGAGGGCTGTGAGCGCCCCTCCGGCTGGCACGCAAAGGCCCACACACACTGACCAGCCCGGTCATGCCCGCATCCCCAGCAGCTTGTACAATCATTGAACGCAAGCAAAAACATGCCGCCTCACAGGCAGACACAGGGTCCTCCTTTGCAATGGCCTGCTCAAACTGTGTTTGCATCTCATTGTTCCCCACAAGCGCTTCCGCATAAACCTCAGCAAGCTCAGGCCGCCATTTCATGGACAACCTGCTACCACAGCCCCCAGGCTTACACACATGCTCAGACTGCATTCCCCAGTCTGCATCCTCTAAAATAGAATCAGGCACTTGAAATGTCATGCTTATAGGGCAGTGGCCACTGATGGCGCGGTCCTCAGTAATGTGCACACAGTCAGCAATCCCAAAAACCTTGTCAGACATCAAAATATGGTCAGGTCTGCTCCCTTCAACACCAACATCATGCCCCAAACAAGTACGCTGCCCATTATCCCCGCACACCCTGCCCGTGCCCAGCACCAATTCACAGATGCTCGCAAGCTCTACCAACACTGTGCAGTCTGCCAGCGGCATTCACACCAGGAATCTTACACCTATGGGCGTGGTGCAGGGCAGGGTGCGCCATCAAAAGACCACCATGAACGTCCGTGACCTCTCTCATCCTGCCAATCTTGGTGTTCAGATCACCACATAGCAGCACATGATGGGAGACCTGAGTGACACGCGCAACCTCATCAAGGAGAGAAGAGAAAGAGTCAGTCACTGCTTGCACAGGAAAACGTTGACTAACTGGGTTAATGTACAACGCCCCTAGTATGACATCCTCCTGAAACCCAAACAACCGTTTATCACAGCGCACCCAAATGCATTGCAAGCGCTGTGAGTCCAGATGTACATGCAAGAAATCAGCACACTGAACTGCTGCAAGCACAGCCACCCTCTAAGAAAAGGTGAGGTAAGTTGCGTTTACATCGCAATCTCCGCCTGAGGGGCAGCTGAGCGGAATCACTGACTCAGTGACTGTCAATTCGGAAGCTCACAACCCACCCTCTCAACTTGCCAGCAAAGGACTCGGAATCAGCAACTCCTTCTGCAATAACCCATAAGTCAGCCTTACACGGTTTACAAGATTAAGGCCTTCAGTCAAGAAGTGCGACTGCTAGCCTGCTCATACAAGGCAATTAAATAATGAAGGAAAAATGAAGCCTTCATTTTTGTTGAAGTTTTGTTGACTGAGTTCGTTGTTGTTCTGGTTCAAACAAGCAGACACATCATGAGATTTTGCCTGTGAAAACAAGGGAGCGTATTTCCTATGAGTCAGCCTTACACATTAGATAAACGTATCATAATACCATGCAGGAACAGTTTATACACAGAAGCATGCCAACAGCCTATAACCTGAGGTTAATGAATTCCTCCATCTCTGCATGCTGTCCGTCATGCGTCGAAATGAACAGCATTAACCACATTGCCCTTAGGTATCCTAACTCAGCAATGAGTGGGATGCACACCAATAGGACCATGCCGACCTTAGCTCCTGCGTCAACGCCCTCAGCAAAGGCAGGTATGGATCATCTTTCATTAGCATGGATACCTGCCAAAATGGGAGACCCCTGGAACAGGGCATTGGAGTCCCTGAAAATACATCTTGAGCTCTCCCTGACTGGCTTTTCCCTCATGGTACTGGCTCCTCTGCCCGACACCAAAGCCACCCTAATGCTGTCTTTGCGCGCTCCATCCCAAGCCGACCTTCCCACCTTGATCCTACTGAGATCCCTCCTCAAGACAAGGACATTTACCTTGTTGACCTCAAGTTCTGCCCAGATACCAACCTCTTTTCCATTTTAGAAGCTGCAACTGCCCAGCATGCCTACAATTTAACCAGGCTCATAAACCAGCAGCCTGATAAACCTAAACAGGAACTGCATGCCTTGCACATTATTTTAACTGGTTTATCAGGCATCTATAACGACTACACCATCAAACCTCTTGTCAACTTGGGTCAAATTAGGCAAATGGCTAGATCACTGGCAACCGAATTAAGTTGCCATGCTGTCCAAAAAACAACAATGATATTAACACCAGGCATACTGGAAGGAGGGGAATAGCTGGGCGCGTGGCGGTGGAGAGCGAGAGAAGGAGAGTCCGGACGTCCAGGAGCATGCCACACAGACCTCCAGACCCACATTAAATCTGTTTCTGGCTAACTCCTAGGCTAGCCGTGTCTAGTTTAGGTTGAGGGCTCTTCGATGAAACCCTTGCTAGCTTGCTAGTTAGGGAGCCTTTCCTCAATTCACGCGGCCATCTGGCTGGCATAGACTTATCTTTTCTTCTCCCCGCCGCCTCCTGCCCAAGAAGAAATTTTTAAGGCTTTGAATCTGAGTGGAATTTCAAAGCAAATATGGATGGCAGAGGCTTTTAAAAGGCTAAGCCGGCTCTTCAAACTTTGAAGCACGTGAATATTTGTCATGACTCACATGTAGTGAGGCACAAGTCACCTTATAAGACAAGATGCCTTAAACGATACTCTGACAGTGTCATTTGCTGGCATACTGCCTTGGTTTTCAACCTTTTTCATTCTAGCCTTCTGAAGTGTTCATCTGTACACTCTTTAGTGTTCGCAACAAGAATGTCTTAATGAAATACGTCAAGCTGTATAAGAGCATGCTTGGTACAGGTAGCCTTACTTCAAGCCGTTTTGTGCAAGCTGTTTTGGAGTTATAATCTGAAATTGACAAGTGATAGAAAGCGCAATCAATTCAAGCCTTCCAAGTTTTGCGTAGTTCTAATATTTTTGAGCAAGCTTTAAGGTCAGGAGGTGCTATTTCCATGAATGGTTTTAGTGCAGGCAGACTTGAGGTACAGATCTTCATTTATTTTCAGTTTCCGTTTCAGACTTAGGGCACACACACTGAAGGTGGAGACAGCAGCTTGGGATACTCGGAACACTCTTTTGTGTGATCGCTGTTCTTGTGATGAGATTCAAGATGAGGCTCATGCCCTTTTGGTGTGCAGAGACGCAGATGTTTGTGCTTTGAGAAGAAAGTACGATTACCTGTTCAACTGTTTCTCTGGTGATTTTTCAATGGAGCAACCATTTTTACAACAAGCCAGTGTTCAGGATGCTTCTGATTTCCTCTTGCAACACAACAACATGCTTTTTTCGTTTGTTTCTGAGCTTATGGACATTATGTTGGCTGGCGAGGACCAGTCACAGGCCGATCAGCCGAACAGTCTGGCTGAAGGTCCCCCTGTGTAAATCTAAATCTAAACCAAAAATCTTCATTTATTCTTCAGAGTGGTGCTGTTCTCAAACTTTCTACGCTTCTTGTGGAAACACGGAAGTACATTTTCCTGACACTACAACCTTGTGGAGTTTTTGTGCATCATGATAACTTTGCATGCTTGTTTTATGTAGAGTGACAGTGCGTGTTATTCTTTCAGTTGACACTTATGAACTCAGCTCAAGGCTTTCTGTAGACATGTACACGAGTTTGGTTTGGTTTGGTTACAGGCACCTTTTTGCTTCAGATAAGCTGCCCTTGTAGGCAGGTACTGCTATGTAATCCTTTTCCTATCCCTATCCCTTGTACAGATTGCAAGGAGTTTGGAGAGAAGCTGAGTCAGTGGATCCCAGAGGAAGCAACAATAAGCTTGCAGATGAGCTTGCTACCTACCAAGCTTGTTTTGCTACTCCTTTTGCATGCAGCGCTCGCCAAACCTATGTACCCCTGCCTTGATATCTTGCTCTGGAATTGCCTAAGCAAGTCATGCAACCCTATCCTATCCTATCCTATCCTAAGCAAGTCATGCGTAATGTGAGCAGGTTCTGGCTTTGTGCTTGTGCTTTGAAAGTTGAATCGGCTGTTTGGCAGGATGGAACATCTGTGTGTGACAGGTGCTCGTGCATTTAAAGTGAAGTTGAGCGCACATTCTTTTTAACTGTTCTGATGAACAGTTTTGTCCGATGCAATGCAAGAGTCACATGCTTCTTGGAGCATAATTACAGGATTTCTGTGAGATGCAACCTCTTTTGCTGATTCAATGAATTATCAACTTGTCTTCCAATTCCTTCCTGCTAGTTAGAAACCTGTCTTTAATGCACGCGGCCTTTTGGCTAGCGTTCACCTTTCTTTTTCTTCTGATTTCTTCAGCAACAAAACACAAAATCGTTTCTTTTTTGTGTCTAAGATGATGGATTTATTTCTGGCTGGCTATGACCAGCCACAAGCCAATCAGCCAAACGACCTGGCTGAAGGTCAACCCTCCATTGTAACCTATTGTAACACAACGAGTGAGAAAAGAGCAACCAATGGAGGCAACGCACACTTCTCAACCAAGTCGGGATAAGAGGTCACATTGGTATGGAGTAATGAATGCCCTCCACACTACTGTTCCAGAATCATTGAAAATAAACGGTTGAATAGGACAGCTGCCAGGAATAGGACAGCTGTACAGCTGAAGGGATCTTGGACTTAGAGAAATGGTTGTTCCAAAGCATGCAGCAGGGTTTGTTAGAGGTGGCGCATGAATATTGGGAACAAAAGTGAACAGTGGGACGTGGAACACCACCAATGAAAGCAGAATGGGACGTAGTAGCCATGTGAGGCACATGGCGAAGAAAGTATAAGGTGCGCTCATACCAAGATTCGAGTGTAGCCAGATCATTGTGGCGGACGTCAAAGCAGGAACAGAGGTGCGTGCATTAAACCATCCTTCACGCCAGCATTATTCAAGCAACACTTCCACCAGAGACACGATGAAAGAAAAAATAACACAATTGCATGCAACCTGCTTACGATTTTGTGTTTGAAACCATGATGACGCAGTCCTGCAATTTCCTTTCTTCCTTGCAAAATTTAAGCTAAGTGAACAACAATAAATAAAAGAATGCAGATAACAGAGGGTCATACAGCAGGCCAGCCAATTGGGTCAAAGAAATACATAAGTATAGAAAGCCCACAGGTCAACTTGACGAAGTTCTGTGAACGCAGCAGGCCAACAAAGCGACTCACAAAAAATCACGAATCCCATGAGCCAGCCGATACGCATCAGCCATGTTGTCTACCGTCTCTAAGGCATCATCCAGCGCTGCTTTGCTGCATCCGTAGCGCTCAAACCTGCAAGCATGGAAGCACACACACCTTGGGAATTGCATTCTTGGCATTGCACTGAACGCTGAACAGGCAGCGCAACACACTTACAGGCAGACATTGCATTACATTGCAGCACAATCACAAGCAGGCAGGCAGTGCATTACATCACACTTACAGGCAGGCAGGCAGTGTGCCACATTTTTAAAAAGGCATTGCATTGCATTGCAGAGCAACATCAGGACAAGGGTGGCCTGATCTGTCAGGACATGTTGTGCAGCAATCATCGGACCTGGTGTCTGTTGCAAACATCTGAGCCTGGCATGGATGGCTCTATAGATAGCCGCAGCACACAACATTGTGGTGAGCTGGATTTGCATATACAAAATGCGGATTTCCTGGTTTCAATTATAGGAAACCAAAAAATTCACATACGCCAGACCACAAAGATCTTGCTTCATTTTAATTCATGTGCGCGTGTGTTGGCAAGATTACAGACATCGTTCCAGATCATGGATAGGACTTGGGGCTTAATCGTTACGCATCTAGTGTATTTGGTAACCTGCCCTCAGCGCGCACAGCTTGTGTTTGTCGCTTCCTCATTCCTTCTTTTACACACTTATTTTAAGACAACCTTACCTGGCCCTGCTTTATCACCATTGCTTCATTATGCACTTGTTCATGTTTGCTTGCTTTATGTTGCACTTTTGCTCATGTTCACTTGCTTCTTCGTGCACATGTTCATGTTCACTTGCTTCATGATGCACTTTTGCTCATGTTCACTTGCGTCATGTTTCACTTGCTCAACACTTGCTTCATGATTAAGCAGTGCATTGCCTCCAATCACAGATTGCCTTTCCTTTTTCTTCCTTCCCTTTCCTTTTTGGCCTCACCAGTGCAAGCTTGCCACTGACTGGAACATGAGCTGCTCCTTTTTGGCAAAACCCCATTCATTAGGCGTGGACGCCTAGGTGTTTCCAGAGCTGGACAGATTCCCCCCCCCAAGGCATTTATTAACATGCTCCCGCAAAACGCTCTGTTGGGCTAGAGCTTGGTCAGCCAAGACTTGGAAGCATATGCCTAATCAGCCGCGGTGTGAACCCTACTATTTGACCACCTCATTAAAATGGTCTTTACAAAATTTGTAATCCTTGAAGCAAAAGAATACCATTGCAAAGAGAATGGAGCAAAAGACCCAGTGGTTGGTCAGATAAAAAAAGTTTTGCCATTTCCAAAAAACAAATCCAGCACACGGGGTGCCAAAAAGGTCAATCCTCAATTCCCTTTTTTTAAATATGCAGGATGTTTGTGTATCAAGGTTTATGAAAACCATGTTTTGGGAAGTGAAAATTGGTTCCAGGATGAGGCTGTGGGCCTTTTTTGTGTGATCTGAGGCCAGGAGAATGATCTACGGTTCTCCAAATTTCATGATTTTTGGTAAATACAATTAAAACAATGGAACTTTACCAAACTTTACAATGAAATTTGAAATGGCATGTTCAAGTTTGAAAAAGAAAACCGGGAAAGAGCATGTTCAGCGATGTAGGGGGCTGTCCACTTAAGAGTTTTTCTGATTTTTGGTAAACTTTATACTTGCTACCCTGGCCTATCCAACGCACTTCCCTTCTTGAACCTTTAAATACCCTCCCAAACAAAATTGCTTGGCAGCCCTGCAGTATCAGGGGGGCATGGGAGGCAGTGGGTGGGGTGTAGGGAAACATTGAGAACTTTCGCAGGCAGTTCTTGGCCTGAGCCAGCCAGCCTACTATCCGCCCTGAAATTCGGCATGCTGAGCGTTATTTGTTACCCAAATTTGGCATGCTTGCTAAGCACTATTTGTTACCGAGGCTTTTAAGTTTGGTGACCTGGGGTGAAGTGGACAAACTTTGGGAGCTACAGTTCCACAATATTTTGGCTTTGCCGTTCCCAGGCCAGCCCCCCCAAGTCCCAGAACAGCTCCAGTCGACTTCATCAGCACACTTCTGTGGATGCCCTTGCTGGGATCAGGGTCTCTCTCTCTCTCTTTATATATATATATATTTATATATTATATATTCATATATATACATATATGTATGTATATATATCGGGGTCTGGGGGTGCCCACTCCAGGGACTTTGCGGTCCACCTGCTGACCATCCCAGCTTGCAGCTGAGCCAACGGATTTGCATGATTCAATTTGTGGGACGTGTAATTCATGTTCTATAAATGGTGAGCTGCTGCATGAACAAACAGGTAAAGGCATGGAAGTCTGCTGATGCGACAAGGAGCAGGACCTGCACCCCTGCCCTGGTGTGTAAATAAGAGAGCCTCAGGTGCATGGTCTGCTGCTGATTGTCTGTGGGAAGCAAGTAAGCAATGGTCAATGGCAGGAGCAGCTTGCGTGGAGCGCGCCCAGCAGTTCATGCGCATGCATTTACAAGGCATGTCCTCATGCAAGAGGGTCCTGCTGCCCCAGGCACTGCACTTCAATGTCACCTGCGTGTCAGGGGAAACTGGCTTTGCCAATTTTTCAGCGTCACTTGCGATGCTTCCACTACTTGCCACCAATCACATTTTGCCTTTCCTATCCTTTCCTTTCCTCCCCTTATAGCCTCACCAGTGTAAATATGCCCCTGACTGGCTCATGAGCCGCGCCTTGTCGCCAATCCTGGACAGCAGTCCAATGGCAGATGACCGGTTGGCGACAGCAGTGAGGGCCATCGTGCCCCCTTCACTCTTCATGCCTGCAATGGCACTCTTCCTGCAGTACAATAGGGTTGAGGCCCAGTACACAATTTTGTAGCTGAACGCCTGCAACAAGGTCCGGTGCTGAAGCGAGAAAGCGTGAAATATTGCGAGAAATAGAATCCTTGAAGATGGAGAAGTGGTAAAGATTCTGCTTGGAGCGAATGCAATGCAAAATCACAAGGAGGATCGTGCAAAACACAGCATGGTCCAAGTGGTGCCGTATTTCAATTGTTATCCCAAGTTAGCATTCCATGAGCCACAAAAAGCTCATCAAACTTGTGGCAATGATCCCTGATGGTGCTATGCACTTAAAGCTGAAAAAAAACACAAATGTACTGACTGAAGAGGCCGGATGACACTATCATGGCGGTAACAGTATGTATTGGCACACGGAGAGGCACAGTGAGGGACTTTGAAGGGGCAACACAGTCAGGGACGTTGCAGGGGCAACACCAAGGAGAGGCACAGTGAGGAGAGGCACAGTCAGGGTCTTTGCAGGGGCACCACCAAGGAGAAGTACAGTCAGGAGAGGCTCAGTCAGGGTCTTTGCAGGGGCAACACCAAGGAGAGGTACAGTGAGGAGAGGCACAGTCAGGGTCTTTGCAGGGGCACCACCAAGGAGAGGTACAGTGAGGAGAGGCACAATCAGGGTCTTTGCAGGGGCACCACCAAGGAGAGGTACAGTCAGGACAGGCTGAGTCAGGGTCATTGCAGGGGCACCACCAAGGAGAGGTACAGTGAGGAGAGGCACAGTCAGGGTCTTTGCAGGGGCACCACCAAGGAGAGGTACAGTCAGGAGAGGCCCAGTCAGGGTCATTGCAGGGGCACCACCAAGGAGAGGTACAGTGAGGAGAGGCACAGTCAGGGTCTTTGCAGGGGCACCACCAAGGAGAGGCACAGTGAGGAGAGGCACAGTCAGGGTCTTTGCAGGGGCACCACCAAGGAGAGGTACAGTCAGGAGAGGCACAGTCAGGGACTTTGTAGGGGCAACACCAAGGAGAGGCACAGTCAGGGACTGCTGAGGCAACACCGGCAGAATCCAGAAAAATTATGGCCAGAAGTGCTGAGTGCAATACTGAAGTGGATGGTTGGGTAGAAATTCCCAGACAAAGGCAGAGATGACAAGAGGATTACAGATGCTGTTTAAAGCATGTGCTTCTTTCCTCAAGAATCAGTGTGATTCTTACCTTCAGGATGAAAAGGGAGAAAGAAAGGAGAGTTTAATCTCAGCAGCTCAATGCTTAATAAGGTTGATGCTGCATCCTCAGCGCCTTACACAAAGTGCTACATGGAGCCCCCACCTTTTACTGGCCTCCCCTGCCGTGTTTGTGCGGGCAAGTGAAAGCTTGCAAGGCCCATGGCGTGACCAGATGCTGTTCACTGCAAACAACAATAATTGACATTGCACGGATGATGGGAAGAAATGTGCAGGCAAACACTTGCAAGGAGCATCGTGTGGCCAGATGCTGTTGCCTGCAAAGAACAACAATTGACATTTTGCGCATGATGAGAAGAGACATGCAAGCGACAGCTTGTGGGGGCCGATGGCGTGCCTAGGTGCTGATGACGGCGACACACGCAAGCTGACATTGTGGGTATGATGGTAAGCTTGTGATTGCTCACAAAATCACAGTGGCATCAAGGTGTGCCAGATGCTGATTATTGTGAAGAATTAGAGTTAAGAATGTACATACAATGTACCAGAGCTGGACAACTCCCCCCCCCCCAAACAGGTGTTCTAAACATGCTCCCAGCATAGTTGTGACCCAAACCTGGACACTGTAGTTAGGACAATATGTACCAGAGCTGGACGACTCCCCCCCCCAAAACAGGTGTTCTAAACATGCTCCCAGCATAGTTGTGACCCAAACCTGGACACTGTAGTTAGGACAATATGTGCCAGAGCTGGGCAACTCCCCCCCCCAAACAGGTGTTCTAAACATGCTCCCAGCATAGTTGTGACCCAAACCTGGACACTGTAGTTCGGACAATATGTAGCTTTTTTAGGAGCTAGAGTTCTTCTGCTCAGAGTTGGGCACACATGCCTAATTAGCCGCGGCGTGGACCCTACCGGAGAGACCCACCCCTGTGGTTGGTGAGACACATAATTTCAGTCATTTACCTTGGAGAAAATCCAGCACAAGGGGTGCCAACAAGGTCAAATTTTGACTTTTTCTTTTGAATATGCAGGATGTGAGTCATGTATAAAAGGCAACAAACACAAAAATGTGGGAGTGAGCATGGTCTTGAGGCGGATCTGTGGGCCATTTTCAGGTGATCTGAGGCCAGGAGAGTGATCTGGGGTCCTCCGATCTTTATAACTCTTTTGTGAACATCGATAATAATAATGGTTTGCAAGGTTAAATTTGAGACAGAAAACCAAGAAGAGCATATGTCCAGCAATATGCCTATGTGATGCGTAAGCGAAAAACAAACTATTTTTTTTTAAAAAACAGGGTGGGAAATACATACGTCTCAGTACGGTATTGCAAACAGATTAAACCAGAGTTCATCATGTGCGCACGACGAAGGCTTGAATACAATTGCATACAATCACTTATAAGACAACAATGACATCAAGGAATCCAAGTGAACAGAAGCGACTCAGAAACAGGGCCTAAACAGTGAGGGGGTTTATCAAAGGTGAAGAAAGAAAGGCGTTGCATGCCAAATTGAATGCCATATAGATAATTACAAGATTCTTACTGAATCTACTCACTCAATTTTGAGACCAAAGTGAAAACAGGGTGCGAAAGATGTCCAGAGGAAGGCTGAAACAATTGAGCAAACCATCATTTGATCAAGAGGTCTCCATTTACAATTCTTTTGTCAATCAGCTTCATGCAAATGAAGTCAAAACTACTAACTTATAATCTGGTCTTGTGACAAATATGCGCTTACTCCTCAATCTTTTGTACCTGGCCTTCGGTTTCAAGCAGAGACCACAATAAATCTACAACCAGCCCCTTATTGGTAACCATGCAGGACAAAGCAAACGGAAAATACAAAAAGAAAGCAAAGGAAAAAACACTGGGCAAGCAAAGCTTGCTGCCCCATAGTCGCGTTCTATCCACACCATATACTTCAAGAAATTGAGGAAGCAAGGAGAAGGATTCCTAACCTGCAGCCAGGGCGCATGCAAGGTTTGCTTGTCCCATGGTCGCGCTTTACCCACAGCATGTGTTTCAGACAAAACAGCCAGACACTGACTTGCACCCAAGTGGGCACACAAACCCTATGCTGCCTGATGGGCACACCCATTCCGTGGCAAACCTTAGATGGAAAGACAGCTTGGGGGAAACCTGACCTGTGTCTGATGGGTACACTCATCCCTCGGCATAACTAGATGAAAAGACAGCTTGGGGGAACCCTGACCTGCGTCTGATGGGCACACCCATTCTGTGGCATACCTTGGATGGAAAGACAGCTTGAGGGAGACCTGACCTGCAACTGGCGGGCACACTCATTCCATGGAAAACCTTAGATGGAAAGACAGCTCAGGGGGAAAAACTGACCTGCATCTGGTGGGCATGCAAAGCTGGCTGCCCCATGGCTTGCTTGCACAAAGGTTGACGCTGCAGTGGCAGAGGCCTCTGCGCTCAAAGGCACTTCTCTCATGGCCGCGGCTCGGCCTGCGGGACGCCTACAAAGCGCCACAGTACAGTGGTATGATGATGGGTGCAGACTGAGAGACTTAGTGCTTGGTATTTACATGTTTTTGCATGTGGCCTATGCAGGAGGCCCGTGGCAGCCTCCCCCCACAGCGGTGCACATATGTCGTACCATTGCAGCATAGCCGCACAATCCTTTTTGACCCTTGTTCCTGTACCATGGACCAGAGTGAGCCAGCAATTTGTTTTTAGTTCCTGCACCATGTCTTAGAGCAAGCTTGCCAACAAGTCATGAGCTGCACGCTCAATGATTGCTGCACCAGAAAATTCAGCAACAGCAGAAGCGACTCAAATCCTGCTGTTTTAGTTTATTTCATTTCACTGCAGCCAAACCTGCAAGCAGCGCAGATGGCTCTAGTTGAGAGGACTTGTGGCTCTGCATGTGATTTCTAATTTTCAAACCTGAGGGTTGCCCTAAGTGAGGAGTCTTCGTCTCAAACAAATAACTGGAAGGAGAACCGCAAGAAGCTAGGTAAGGAAGGCAGACAGCTCAAGAGGAATGATCAGCTGAGTCAAGCACCACTCAAACATTGCTGAAGCCTACTTGCAGTTCATTTTCTTTCTTGCCTCACTGAGCCTCACCTTTTTTTACCCTCAGTGAGGATAAAAACAAGTTTTTTTCCTCGACTGAGGCAAGAAAGAAGTAGCCTTGGACACCAAAAGCTTTGCAGGATCTGTACACCTTGCGACATTCAAGCCACATGCATGATTGTCAGCGCTTAAAACAACGACTTGCGTTTGCAGCAGTGCATGAGGATCCGCTCAAGTTGCACCCATGCCAGCTAAAAGATCACCAACCCGTCAATCAGCACTTGGGTTTGCAGCAGAAGACGAGGACCAACTTACCTTGTACCAATGCCACCTTCATGGTCACCGACTCCGCAATCGTCGCTCATAGTTACAGCAGAGGACGAGCTAGCTCTGGAGAGCTTGGGCTGAGGAGGCAGGAGGGATTTAGGGGGAGGAGAGGGTTGCAGGGTTTCAGGTGGGAAGCCCCTGGCAAGAAGCAGGGCACCTGCAGTACATAAGGCAGCAGAGAAAAAGGCAATGAGCAGAGCGCTTGCAGTACACAGAGCAGCAGAAATTATAACAAAAACAGGGTACCTGTAGTACGTAAGGCAGCAGAGAAGAAGGCGATGAGCAGAGTGCTCGCAGTACACAGAGCAGCAGAGATTACAACAAAAAGCAGGGCACATGCAGTACATAAGGCAGTAGAGAAAAAGGCAATGAGCAGAGCGCTCGCAGTACACAGAGCAGCAGAGATTACAACAAAAAGCAGGGTACCAGCAGTGCACAGGGAGAGGAAAATGGTTAGAACCCATGAGCACACAGCTGATTTTCATGCAACTGTGCGCACACAGAAAAGGACAAGGTACATGGATGCATGCAATGAGGGGATGCAAACCGCAAGGGCAAGGCGCAGGATGAGCGAAAAGTGCAGGGCAACAAACAAATTGGAATCAAGTTATAGCACAGTGGTACCTCCAAATTCTGATGCCTTTACCAAGAGCAGGCAAAAGAGGAAGAAAGCACATTCCTTGATTTGGTAGGGAAGGGTTCCTGCTTGCTCTTGAATTCCTGTTCAATATTGAAGGGATTGATGGAGCCCTTGCTTTCTGTGGAGCCCTTGCTTGCTAGATCCTTGCCAGCTGCCAAAAATCCTTTTATTTTGGTAGGGAGGAGTCCCCTGCTAAACTGCTTGCTGTCACCACTAGATCCTGCCTTAGCAGGGGAGGAATCCCTTGCTAAGATCCCCCGCTCAATTGCTTGCTGTCTTCACCAAGTCCGATTCACACACATGTTGCATACAATCAGGACGACTGATCAGCTCAACAAGAACATCAGTGAGGGACATCACCTCTGATCCCTGCTTGCCATAACTGCAGGTCAACACCAACAATGAGTCGTCCTCACATTTCCAGCAACCCAACCTCCAGTCGCAGCCACACTCACTGGAAGTGATGATGGGGTTGTGAGCATCTAGGACATCAAATCGTGGGAAGAGCCGTGCCACTGCAAGGCTTGCATCCCTCCACAATCCTTTGACGCCTGATGCTGCAGGCACTGCAGATGTCCGTGCCTCCACCAGCTTGAGGCAGGAGTCTGCTGCCACCGTGGTTGCCTGCGCCACAGTGTGAACCAAGGCACGAGGCATGTGCACATGTGCTGTGTCAGTGTGTGTGCTTGCTGTGTGCTTTGCGTGTGCTGTGTGTGTGTGTGTGTGTGTGTGCGCGCGTGCATGTGTGTGTGTGTTTGTGAACATCCAAAAGTGGAGTGCAGGTCTCAGCAATACCTTTGTTGCCTGCATGCAGCATTAAAAGGCGTTGGTTAAGGTGTGAGTGGGTGTGGGTGGGTGCGCACGCATGTGCATGCGCATGCGCACAGCCACAAGTACATAAATTAGGCTGTGGGGAAGTCTCCTCCATGTCTCTGATGCGCTCGGGCCCCTGACTAAGGCTCCCTGGTTCCCCAGGCCTCAAAAGGGCCATAAGGCAAAACAATCCGAAATGTGCAGTGCAGGAACATCTACCGTGCTTCTGGTGCCCCAGAGTACCTGGGTGAGACTCTCTGATGCTCATGGGTGTCAGGGCCAAATCATTTGAACACAACAGGAACACCTACCATGTCTCTGATGCGCCCGTCTCCTGAATAAGGCTCTCCAGGGCTCAAGGGCCACAGAGCACCCAAAGCAGACAGCGCTATGTGATAATTCACATCTGCCATGTTGGCAGTCCTGCAAGTACACCAAAGCAAGGCAGCACATCATTGCTGTGTGATGATTCACACCTGCTGTGTGTTGGCAACCTTCGAGCTCGCCAAAGCACGGCAGCGCATCACAGTTGAGTAGCAATTCACATCTGCCAGGTTAGCAGCACTGCCAGCATGCTTTAGCACACAGGGATGTGTGGTGAATCACATCCACCATACAGGCAGTCCTGTGTGTGCAAGTCAGAGCAGAGTGCAAGTCAGAGCAGAGTGCAAGTCAGAGCAGTATGCAAGTCAGAGCAGAGTGCAAGTCAGAGCAGAGCGCAAGCCAGAGCAGAGTGCAAGTCAGAGCAGAGCGCAAGCCAGAGCAGAGTGCAAGTCAGAGCAGAGCGCAAGCCAGAGCAGAGTGCAAGTCAGAGCAGAGTGCAAGTCAGAGAGGAGTGCAAGTCAGAGAGGAGTGCAAGTCTGAGAAGTGTGCAAGTCTGAGCAGTGTGCAAGTCAGAGCAGTGTGCAAGTCAGAGCAGAGTGCAAGTCAGAGCAGAGTGCAAGATAGCGGTCATCATCGCCAAGCAGGTTGGTGGTACGATAGCTACAGGCCATAGACATCCTTGTCAAGCATGACACACATTTTGCCACATGCAGAGAAAAGAGGAATGGTACTGCGCCCTGCTCAAATGATGCACAACAGGGCAACAACCTTGCCCAGCAACACCCGTGATCAACAATGTTCAGCTAAAAGCTGGACCTCCAACAAGGTCTGGTCAAAACAGCATTTTGTCCAGCAAATCATGACAGGACCACATGACTTACACAACAGCAACCCACTCTTAGCTCTCTCCATCGCTGCATCTAAAAAAAGGCTGGCAGCCAAGCATTTCATATAGAGGTTTTCTGCCCCTGGAATTTGTGGCATGTGACCCACTTTTGGCTCTTCATGGCTGCTTCCAGCATGGCCTGGTTGTCATACACCATAACAACATCTGCATATGCCTGCGAAAGAAGCATCGCAAAACTCGTGCTTGCCCTCCTTTAACATGGCCTGGTTATCAAACACAACATTGGCGCGCCTCAAAGAAAGCACCTCAAAGAAAAAAAAAGTTGCATTTTAATTTGCATTGCTTTGGTGTTTTGCCAAGAAGGTGCAAAGATCTGCAGGGAGAGATGCATGAAGGCGACGGGAATTTGGGGAGCTAACAGGGGTTGAGCATGAATGCAGCCCAGCTCAACTTTTCCATAGGCTTTGGTTTTGTTAAGCATGATTGCAGCCTGGCTCAAACTTTTCATAGCTTTGGTAATGCTGAGCATATAAAATGATTTGATGTGGCAAAATAATGTTCCAAGCCAATAGGTAACCTATTGACATTGTTGAGCATAATTGCAGCCTGGCTCAACCTATCAATAGGATGGATTGGAACCAAACTGGGTCAACTTATCAATAGAATGGATTGGAACAAAAAGGTAAGCAATGCTGCACGCAATTCATTTGTGTTCTCTAGATTTTGGGCTGAAACAGCTATACATGCATTGCTTGATGGAGACTCGACGAGCTCCTCCAACACAGGAAGCTCAAAGAGCTGGCTGGCTTGGCGGCTTAAATAAAGAGATGGAAGATGTCTGCAGCTCTCCTGCTGGTCCAAATTAGCTGGTGTGGCAGAAGAATAAAATTGGAACATTATATCAGCCCTAGGCAAACGCCTTGATATCCCATCATGAAGGCATTATGGGTCATGTGGTATGCCTTGAAGCACGTGTTTCAGACAGGCCTCACAAGCTTCAATTGTCAAGCAAGGTTTCTTACATTAAGTTGTCAAGCAACCTACCGCCTGCTTGCAGGCCTTACCTGCAAAAAACTAAGGGCCATGGTTGAGTTCAAGCTCTGCATGGGAGAGTCTCCTGCATGGGCAGGAGTGTACATTTTTCAAGCCTCTGCAGCAGATTGTAGGTTGCACTCTTCAAGCAGCACTGCACAGAATGGGGAAATTATGGAAGTAGCTTTAAAAACATTCTTCTGCTTGCTGCATACATTTGTCCACACAGTTTCCCAGCAAAACTTTAAATGCCATCAGGCATCAAAATCCACATCAAATGCATCAAAATCCCC
Organism: Dunaliella primolecta; assembly: GCA_914767535.2. Classification (NCBI taxonomy): domain Eukaryota; kingdom Viridiplantae; phylum Chlorophyta; class Chlorophyceae; order Chlamydomonadales; family Dunaliellaceae; genus Dunaliella; species Dunaliella primolecta. The sequence goes on from OU611752.1 coordinate 17,114,346, forward strand.
ATTAAAACGAAGACACTCTTCAATAAAAAATGCTAAACTTCAAGCATTGTTATTGTCTTTCCTGCATGCGAAGAAGTGCCATCCCTAATTTTGCAATATTTGCGACATTGTCTTGATTCTTCCAGCTAGTGTGTTCTTCAGTTGCTGTTTCCAGACGACCCAAAGTGCATTTTAGGCTTGATTTTAGGAGTAAGCTGAGGACTACAACACTTGACCAGCAATGGCATCATTCCTCTAGGCCAACATCTTTTGGGGAAAAAGAAGGGTGCAAACGTTTTCCAAAGTTAATCCTCCTGCTCAAATAAAAAAGTGTACTTGTATGATGGCAAATTTTTCTTGGTTTGAGAGGAATTTTGAATTAAGTGACACGTTATGGCGCTTGGTGGCGGATGATGGATAAATGCTGTAGAAGGCCGTGAGCTAGGCAGTGAGGCTAGAATGAAAGTTGCACTACACCATGTGGCACCATGTTGCACTACACCATGTGGTACCATGTTGCACTAAACCATGGCATGTGCAGATGTTGTAGAAGGCAGTGGTGCTAAAGTAAATTGTGCAGCACATTACTTATCATGTCATCTTACCTGCAGGACGAGGCGCTACAGACACAGTAGCAATGTAGTTAAGGGGGTATTCCTGGGAACACAGACACAAGTCAGGAGAAGATGGACAAAACATTTTAATATCCTTGGCAACAGGAAGCTAGTGTCGCCCCTTTTAAAAGCTTCACCGGAACCTCAGGCTCCAAAACAAGCACAAGCTAGAGGCAACCTGTTCCTGGAGAATGAGGACATGTTAGCTAAAACATCAAGGAAAGGGGTTAATTGGGCATCGATACTTCAAACTGAATACATGTTTGAGGGCCGAAACAGCCATAAGCAATGTAACTCCTCCTCCTTCCCATCTTGGACTCTTGAGAGGGACTGGGCTGCCCTGATTTCTTGAATGCAAAAAGCTCCCACAGGAGGGTGCCACCACGACCATTGCACCTGAACAAAGACTTAAACCTCGCGCACAGCTCACACATGCCCACCGTTAAATACATGCCAGCTGTCGCAAATATGACAATTGATGAACCTCATACCTCGCGCAAACACTCCAATATGCGGGAACCCAGCCCGGATCCACTTCCACCTCCCAATGAGTGAAGCATGAGAAAATCTGGGGCACCATCAACAGCTTCACATTCCTTTCGGATACCTGAATGCATGCAATGATATGCATAAATGATCCCTCTAAATTGTGTTTAGAGGCTCTGTAGGTGTGATGCAGAATGATGTCCCAGCAAATGATGCAACTGCCGAGGGATTGACAGCTTCAAGAGAAGGTGCAACGACAAGTTATCTGTTTAAATGACTTAAGCAGATTCAGAGCTTGATGAGGGCTCTTGTGCAAGGAGCGGCAGAGCAGGTATGGAAAGAAGATGCGCAGATCAAGATAAGACAGGGCTTTGGGCACAAAGTGTCATGCCATAATCCACTATTCTAACCATGAAGTTGGGCAGAAGATATGGAATCAGAAAGGGATTTGATATTGGCTGACAGCTTACGACAATAGGGCTACTGGCTCAATTTCTACCGTCTCGGGTTGATTAACTTCAATGAGCTCAAAGCGTGATGAGTGCCATAGTGCAAGGAGAATATGGGGCCATTGGCTTGACTTCTATCATCTTAGCTTGATTGACTTCAATGATCTCAAAGCGTGATGGGTACCCTAGTACAAGGAAAGTATGGGACAGTTGGCTTGACTTCTATCATACCAGCTTGATCGACTTCAACGAGCTCAAAGCTCGATGAGCGCAAGGAGAGTTTGGGGCTGATGCAACACAGGTCTAGTCACGGGATGTTCAATCAAGTAAATAATTCAACACGGTCAGTTGCAACAACCCTTCTGCTTAGAAGGGCCGATTCAATGCCATGAACCACATGCGCAATGTGACTTGTGGGTGCTCCACATCCATATCCATATCCATATCCATGTGACTTGTGGGTGCTCAACATCCATATCCAACATCCATATCCACGCACCCTCTTGCAGATGGTCGAGCAAATGTGCTTCCTGCGTGTTTGGGTCCTCAACGGCAGTGCTGTTATTCCACCTGGGTATCCGTGAGGACATGCCACTGCTCCTGCTGGGAATGATCTGGCTATAGCCGTACGCCCTGCAGGCACATTACAATCTTTTAAATCCTGAGAACCCGTATCTGAAAGGTCCATCTCTGCTGTCCCACACAGCGCCTGTCTTACCAGCTCTGCTGTGCCTACTTAACGGGTCAAAGGGTGCTGGCACATTTGCATGTTTGGAAGCAAGAGCACCTGGGCAACACCATGCTACAGCAGCCACCTCTGAATTGTAACAGTCGCAATTGGAATCGCAAATATAACCTCTGATGCACTGAAACAGCCAATGCTTAGCAAAAAAAGAGAAGAAAAGTCTACGCCAGCCAAAGGCCGCACGTGCATTAAGGAATGGATTGCTTACTCAAGCTCAAAAATGCATGCATTGAGCATGCTCAATGCACTTTTAGCCTTTGCCATTCGAGCTCGCAGCATCCATTCCAAGCTTACGCAACCTAGCTGCAAATCATGAGCCTTTTTTTAATACAGCTGTGCAGCTCGAAAACGAGGAGGAAGAAGTGGAATGCAGGACGAAAGCAAGCCATCCATGGAAACCTAGAACGAGCAGCAAAAGCCAGTCGATCCTGCTCATTTATCGACAGCCATGAAGCACAGGATTCATTAGAAAGATCCCCCAAACAAGCATTTAGGCGGACAGAGTTAATATTGATTACTTAACAAGAAACCTAGCAGCCTACTTTCCTTTCTTGAGCAGAAAAGGCCTGGGACTCTCCGTCTAATGGATCTACTGACATTCCTGCACATCCATACTGACCCTTGCACCCTGGCAAGCTTCCACGCTCATGCAAACAAGCTCTGCACCCACCAGTTGTTGCCACGACCAGAATGCCCAGTGAAACAGTTTTGTCGCGAGAAGATGCCCCCATTGCCCGAGCTGGCTAAGATGCTGTTGACCTACATTCAGAGAGGCACATTGTTAGGGGAGGTCTCAACACGCAGCAAGCAGCACTGCGTTTTTGCATTGCAACACTGTCATTCTCTTTGCCAGGCGCAGCACATAAGGCACAACGCGTATTAATTTTGCGTGCTTTGCTTGCCACCAAATGTTTGCAACACAACCTTGCCTGCATTTTTCAAACAAGGAAGAAAATCAGTGTAAGTTCAAAGCTAGGTCCTTTTTAAGCAGAAGCTTCTGTGGCCTATGGTGGATTTGGCACAAAAATGGGCCCTCAGACCACCTCGTCAAAATGTGTTGTCGGCAAATATTTGTATGACCTCTCCCAAGAACCAAAAGAAGCAATATACACTGGTACGCATGAAATATTGCCTGACAAACCAGCTTCAAGGAGTCATGCGCTGGTTGTGAAATGTGGATGATTTTCAAGCACCGGAGATGAAGTTGAAGCATGTGGGTGCTTCAAGTTCTGACTCAGGCCACCACCATGATGTGCTTTGGACAACTTGCAGCAATTCATCACACACACACCACTTTGGGCTCAGTGTCCACGAGAAGACAGCGGGCCTGCTTGCATCCTTGGGCATCTGCCCGGAAGAATTCGCTGCTGCTGCTGAGGCCTGCATCCCATTGCAACCCTGCAGCTGCAGGCTCCCGGACTTGGGGCTGAGAGGCCAGCAAGCCCCACAGCTCTTGACCCAGCTGGTTGCCTGCTTGCCCACACTGTGAGCGCAGGCATGCCCCGCAACAGGAAAAGGAGGCACATTAGCATCCCTGCATGCTAGTGCATGCGTAGTTGTGTGCATGGAGGGTTGTCCATGCGTGTACCAGCGGTCAAGTACTTGTGTGTGTGTGTGTGTGTGTGTGTGTGTGTGTGTGTGTGTGTGTGTGTGTGTGTGTGTGTGTGTGTGTGTGTGTGTGTGTGTGTGCGCGCGTGCGTGTGTGCGTGCGTGTGTGTATGCGCATGTCCGTGCAAGGAGGCATTCAAATGCTGGCAGGCTTACCTGAATCGTCACAGTGGGCATATGCAATCCCCCTCATTCCTGGTTGACATGACAAATGAGACAGGTCCGATTGGCCCTGCTTAATGTTAATAAATCCAATAATTCCGGTAATATTATTTTAAACATCCATCAGCAAGCACATTTTGCAACCAGTGCACTGCCCATTGATTCCCGTTTGGAATGTAAAATGTTTTGAAAACATATACTTGTGATAAAATCTGCCTAATCATGGCTGATAAGTTTGATCATCATTGCATTGTTGAGTGGGAGAAAGTTGCAGCATATTTCATGGACTGATGAATTCGTTTGACCTGTACGATTCATCCCGTTAAATTCAGCCACGAGATAGATAATGAGGTCGTTTCACATTCCTCTTCTTCTTGTTGATGTGATAAAAGTTCAAGTTGAAAAGATAGGGACCAGACCCAGTTTTTGAACAAATACCTACTTGTTTACTTTAAGCATTTCTTAGTTCTGCAGTTTGAGCTAAGTGCACGTAAACTCGTTTTGCTGGGAAGGTAGCCAGGCGCTACCCCCAGCCCTATGCCCGCGATGGGGGCCCCCAAGTCAGATGGGGCTGGGGTGATAGATGACCTCATGCCTTCCCAGGAGGATCTGCTGTATGAGGAGGAGCTGCTGAGGAACCCCTATTCACTGAAGATGTGGGTGCGGTACATTCAAGCACGCCAGGATGCGCCTGCCAAGCGCAGATACCTCTTGTATGAGCGTGCCCTCAAGTCCCTACCTGGCAGCTACAAGGTATGATGCAGTGGACGTGCACCATTGCACATCCCATGTACATGCACGTTGACGAGCGTATGTGCGTAGATTGCCAGGGGCTTAGTAGCTCATGCCCTTTCTTGCTGTGTGAGCAAGCAAGACAATTGTTATCATGGTTGAGAATGAGATGAATGTTCAATGTTGGATTGGGTGAAAGTGCACGGCGTTAGCGTTGGTCAGCAAGGACGCGCGCGCAAATGAAAACCCTGTGCCCTGCTACTTCTGCCTCCCTCCTCCTCCACACCCCCTGAGTCCTTCACCATAATTTTCTGTGTCCACAGCTGTGGTATGCCTACCTCAGAGAGCGGCGTACAGCCACGAGGGGCATGCGGATCGACCACCCTGCTGTGGCGTCCCTCAACAACACCTATGAGCGCGCCCTTGTGTCGATGCACAAGATGCCGCGCATTTGGCTGGATTACTTGGAGCTGCTGGTGGAGCAGAAGTTCGTCACCAAGGCGCGCAGAACTTTTGACCGAGCCCTTGCTGCCCTGCCCATCACCCAGCACGACCGGGTGTGGGTGCTCTACCTGGTGTGTGGCCTAGTCTCCTGATGCATGGGTGGAGGGGAAATTGATGCCAGGGTGCAGGAGGTCAGAGGAGCTATTTCAGTAAGAACACGGTCCAGTCTTACAAGTTAGGGTAGGCCACCGCGCAAGTAAATGCAGCGAGCAGGCTTGCATAACGCAACAATCAACACAGCGTGCCAGTGATGGATCCCAGACCCTCTGCAGCAGCAGTTGCAGCGAATGTCATCCTGAACAGCTCGTGCCCAGCACATGCTGTGCGTGCGCAATGCACATGCATTACACACACATACACACACATACACATATACACACATACACACACGTGCGCGCATAAGAGCACGTACACACGCACGTACACACAAACACATGCACGCACGCATGCGCGCATGCTCATGTATATTCCCATGCTCAGATATGCACCAACGCAAGTGCTGATTTGTTCGCTAAAAATGCTTATGCCACAAATTATGGCTGTACAAACAACAGGAAGAGCAGCAGCAGCAAGTGCATGTTGTCAAAGTTCTCCAAATTATTATCTCTCTATAGAGGGAGAGCTGCAACACACACATACACACACATGCGCACAAGCGCGCGCGCACGCACACACACACACACACACACACACACACACACACACACACACACACACACACGAGAGGATATGCTCATGCATGCAGAAATTTATCCGCCAGCCAGGTGTGCCTGTGGACACAGCCATCCGTGTGTACCGCCGCTACCTCAAATTGGAGCCTGAGCATGTGGAGGAGTACATTGCATACCTAAAGGCCAAGGTGCGGGCATTTGGAATGTTCGTGTCCCATGGATGCAGCACAAACAATGAGTCGTAAATGTGAATGTCCACGTTTGCATGTCCCATCTTTCTACTCGTGCAGGGTTCTTTTAGCAGTGGCTCATTCCTTTCATTCTGCCTTAACTGCAAGTCTCACTTTCAAGCCTTGCCCAGTTCATGACTGTCAATGTGTGCTTAAAGGACTGAAACTAAAGCAGCAGAATGCTACCAGCAGCACGCTCCTTGCCTGGACGCATCAATTATTATGTGCATATACGTAGCCGTGGAGGCCACATTGCAACTTTGCGAAAAGCAGCTGCTGCGGTGTCTAGGCTTTTGCTTCCCTCTAGTGCCTTCATTTTGTGCTTAGGTCACTGTCATGGTTTGCTGCCGCCCTCCATGGTCCCGGAGGCAATCGTTCTCTGTTGCTCTTCATGGCCTGCTCATTTGCTGCTGCTGCTCTCTCTATGGTGTTCTCATTTGCTGCTGCTCTCTATGGCGTACTCATTTGCTGCTGCTTCTCATGGCCTACACATTTGCTGCTCTTCATGGGTTTCTTATTTACTGCTACTCTTTGTGGCCTCTGTGGCAATATCACGTGCTGCGACTCTTCATGGTCCTGAGGCGAGGCAGGCAGGGGGGCCTTATCTGAATGGTGATGCGTGCCCCTCTTTGAGGCATTCATAGCCTGCTCTATCTCCTCCATTTCAACAGCTACGTTGTAGGCCTTTGTAAATGCAGAAGCCATATGAGGCTGCTGGTCAAACTGGGGAGATAGAGCAGGCGATGAAATGCTTTGCTGAGGTTGTTGCTCAGTGCAATAGGCAATCAACTTCTGTAGTTCCCTTCGTTTCGTACATGTACCTCATATCAGAAGGGCAGCCATCCCTCCCTCGATGCCAGGGGCTACCAGCTGATTGGAAAGGCTCCCACTTGTGTCAGCATGCTCACCTATGATATGCTTGCTGTATGTAAAAGCAGTGCTTACCTGTGATGCCATTGCTGCTTGTAATGTGGGTGCAGAACCGCTGGGGCGAGGCAGCCCAGAAGCTGGCAGAGCTGCTGAATGATGACACCTTCCGCTCACTGGAGGGCAAGAGCAAGCACCAGGTGGGTGGATGATGCTGAACTGTGGGAGTTCTGCACGGTAAATAATGCTTCCCAAGGACGCATCTGCACTCGCTAAGGGCAAGTATAAGCATCAAGCGGGTGAATGAATGGTGCTGAATGAAGGCGTTTTTGTAAGAGTGAAACAAGGATGTCTTTGCAGTGAATGATAACACATTCAGAATTAGACCCTCTGCTTGCTGGAGGCTTAGGGCAAGCAAAAATGAGAGCACTATGAAGTGAACACTGAGAGGCTTGAGCTGAGCAGGGGCGAGCAGCGGCAGAGAAGTTGTCTGCCATGCGATAGCCACTAGCAAGTGTATTGCTGCAAATTTTCCCAGGGGTGTATGCAAGCATATTTTTGTATGTGATGGAAACATGGTAGTGCTGAATGCCCCTTTGCATATTTTTTGCCGCGTATCAGTGCTTGTGTGCCGTGGTAAGTTGTTTAGTGTAAAGCCCGTCCTCCTTGGAGGGACATGGAGGATGTTTTTCAATGCATGCAGCTAGGCCTTGCTTTCCTGGTTGAAGTGGTGGTGGTGCCTTGTTCACAATGATGATGGAAACAGTAGTGCATGGACCTGAGCGATCCTTTTGTGGTCTCTGCCTGCTGTTGGTGAGGCTGGAGTTGTGTGGTGCCATGGCCTGAGGCGCTGACCTTAACCCTGCCCTTGCATGTGCAGGCAACTTTGCTGACTTGTCCCTCGTGCCTTTTGTATCCTGCCTCACAGATGTGGCTCGAGCTGTGCGACATCATCACCAAGCACCCCAAGGACGTCCAGGAAATGAAAGTGGAGGCGATCCTGAGGGGCGGCATCCGCAAGTTCACAGATGAGGTCAGGGGCCTGTGCATGCTCTGCTTCCTTGCCTTTGCAATTTCTTGTTGTCATCGTCCGCAGATCCATTAGCAGCAGCATCCCCAAATTCACAGATGAGGTCAGGGGCATGTGTGCTCTGCTTCCTTTGCAATTTCTTGTTGTCATCGTCTGAAGGTCCATTGGCAGCAGGAGGCGAGTGCCTGCTCCGATTGGTCTCGCTCCTGCAATCAGTTGTTGCCGTCCGCAGGTCCTCAGATGAGGTGTGAGAAGTGCGCCTGCCCTCTCCTTTGCTGCCGTGGCCAAACGTGCAGCCTGCCGATATCTGCTTCATCCATGACTGATCTGGGCTGGCTGCTTGGAAGAATTATGCCTAGCCTAGAAGTCCGGTTACTTGGAAAAGCCATGACTGGAAGAATTTTGACAAGCAGTGACTTGGAAGGAGTTGTGCACATGACTGATGCGGCCTGGCTGCGTGGGAAGATTCCAGAATAAGAGGAGGCTGGGTCGGCCAGGAAGGACTGTTCGGTAGTAAGGCGGAAGTGGCTATGTTTGTGCGATGGCAGCTGCAGCGCTGGCCTCCCTCACCCCTTGGAAGCCGAAAGGGACACATTGGTCGCGGCAACAGAAAGCAGAGTGCACAGCAGCACGGAGCTTGGTGCAAAGAGAGGAAGTTGTGTTACATGGACCCCTGAAACCAACGCATTAATTGAAGCAGCAGGAAGTGAAGTGCACAGCAGCACAAAGCTCAGTGCAAAGAGAGAAGTTGTGTGACATGGTCTCCTGAAACAAACAAATTAGTTGAAGTAGCAGAAAGGGAAGTGCACAGCAACATGGAGCTCAGTGCAAAGAGAGGAAGAGGAAGGAACTTGTATGGGTCCTTCATTATATTCCATCCACCTTTACATTGGAGGCCCTCTTGAAAGCCCCTTGCCGTGTGAACCCTGTCTAAGGTTCCGCATAAGTTTGTTTCATTTTTCTATTCAGGTTCCACGCAGCTTAAAACTTCCTGTGCTCTATTGGTGTGCCGTTACATTCACATCTGTTTCTCTAGGTGCTTGATCCCGCTCCAGGCAACTTGTCCTTGTCAATCTCACAGGTGTGCCCCTGCACTGTTGCAGGTGGGGCGATTATGGACCTCCTTGGCCGACTTCTACATCCGTCACGGCATGTTTGAGCGTGCACGCGATGTGTATGAGGAGGGCATGAACGCTGTTGTCACTGTGCACGACTTTTCCCTCATCTTTGATGCGCTGACCCAATTTGAGGAGAGCTTGCTGTCTGCAAAGATGGAGGCGCTGGGGATGGAGGATGAGCCTGAGCAGGTGCGAGGTTGGTTTGGTCTGAAAATTTGCCTGCAGGTGAGCCTGAGCAGGTGCAACCTGGAGTCTTCTCTGGATTTGTCACACTTTCACTCTGAGAGCCCATGGTTTCATTAAGTGTCATTTCAGCCTTTTGACAGGCCACTCTATCGCTGGCTTCAAAGAAGCCTTTGCAGAACAGTATGAGCGCGCTCTGATCATTCTGTTCAGGCAGGCATTCCCTTGTTGAGATAAAATTTCCTTTCCTGAATATGATCGGCCACGTTGTACATGCACAGGCTCAAGATGATGATGGAACTGATTTTTTACTGAAGGATGACGGCAATGATATAGACTTGCGGTGAGTGTGCTGGCACAGAGTGCAAGCCATTGGATTTGTGCGTCTGATCTCCAATCTCTAGCGCCCATTTGAAATGTTATTTTTGGATTTGCCCAAAACATTGCTGCTATTTACTGTTTGGGCGGGATAAGCATGCAGGGGGATACAACATTGAATGAAGAGCAGAACTGTACCCTTCCGGGTAGGAGCACTGGAAGGGGGAAGGGGCAGTGTGTCAGGATGATCTATTCAAAAGTCCGCATTTGCCGTCCATTTATAAATTTGTTCTATCTCCAAAAAAAGGCAGCATTCTTCACCAAAAGTCTGAACAAATAATGAGCGGTGTCCTTTTGCAAGAAAGTGACAAATCCAGCAGTTTCCTTTTGCAAGCTGGTGATTGATCCAACCACTGCCCAATCTGGGGAGAAAAGGAAACTTGCAATGCTCCAAGGCATGCAAAGTGCAAGCTGCATTTGCTGTTGCATGATACAGTGGGAATACTGCTGCAAGAACATAACATCTTGCATTGGGCCCTCACGGCGATTGAGCCCAACGAGTGTATGGCATGCAGGAATTGTTCTTGGTGCTAGTCCTCCTCTTTTGAATTGCTTTTATTGTCTTTTTCCCATTTTAAAAATGGACTTGTTGTTTCCGCCAGGCTTGCGCGCCCAGGGCATCTCATGATGAGGCAGCCTGAGCTGCTCAGCAGGTTGGTCCAGCAGCAAAACCATTGACCCACTGTCTTTCTTCTCTCGTATTGTTTCTGCCAGGCTTGCGCGCTTGGAGCACCTCATGACGAGGCGGCCTGAGCTGCTTAGCAGCGTGGTGTTGCGGCAAAATCCACACAATGTTGCTGAGGTGAGGAGGGCTGACTGTTATCTCGCCCAAACAGCAAGTTGTAGATTGTTTTTATTATTACTACAGGTTTCATAGAAGCAGGATGCCTCCAGCCAGATCAAAACGACTGACTGTTGTATAGCTTTGCCTCTTTCCCCTCCGTGTTTGTAGCCAACAAGGATGTGACATGACGGCAAATGCAATGGGTGTGTCCCTGACTTTGCTGAGAACGGCACCTGACCAGATTCTTTTGTGGGGCAACACCTCCAGGCACATGCACTCACCCAGGCACGGTTGTTGTTACCATGATGACATTTCACATTACTCATGGCAACAGCTCCAGGCACTTGCACTCACCCAGGCACGGTTGTTGTTACCATGATGACATTTCACATTACTCATGACAACAGCTCCCATCGCATGGCAGCATCACTCATGTACTGCCTCCTGGTGTACACATATGGACCTGACTCGACTTGTCTTAGAAAATTCAAGGAGTGAGTTGCTCGATGTGGACTTGCTGACTGCCACATCCTAAAACATCGCCCATGTACTGCCCCATGGAGGGCACATGAGGATCCGACTCAACTTGTGCTACAGATTTTAAAGGAGAGAATTGCCCAACGTGGACTTTCTGAACGTCACGTCCTACCTGCTGTATGCACTAAAGAGGGTTTCCTGCCTGCTGTGTGCATCAACAAGGATTCAGATGCTCGGGACAGTGACTGCAAAACTTATCTCCTTATGTCGCCAGCAGTGGCAAGAGCACCTGGAGCTGCTTGCGCGAAGTTTCAATGCTCTTAACTTCGTTTATCACTGAACTTAATTTAATCACCAATCACTGCTAAATGCGTTTCGCCTGCAGTGGCACAAGCGCGTCAAGCTGTTTGTGGGCAACCCAACGCGCCAGATCTTGACGTACACTGAGGCAGTGAAGGTGAGCCTTGCTTTTTTTATTTGCAGCAAAAAGAGGGGTGTTGAGGGGTCTGCTCACGTACAGAAGGGACCCACAGTGCCTTAGGTGTTGAAATCTAAGCAGTATTCAAATCAAGATGATTGATTGTAGCACATGGAACGTTTGGCGCAGCCCTCCATTTTCTGCATTCATGACTCTCCTACTGTCTGCAAGACGTGTGCGTGCTGACAATGGGCGTAAATAGACCACTTGCTGGAACCCCTCCCCATGCCAGCCTAGAGATGCGCCAATGCTATAATTATCATGGAAAGGGGCACTCGCATTTGACCCTCCCAATGCCAGCCTGTTGGTGTGCCCATGCAGGCAACCAGTAGGGCTCGGGCTACCACAAGGTCTTCTCCTCTTGCCAGCTTAGTGTTGTGCCCGTTCTAAACTTACATTTCCACTCGTTATGTCAGCCTGACGATGTGCCCATGGAAAAGATGAATATATATATATATATATATATATATATATATATATATATGAATGGACCTCCACAAAGCCCCCTTCTACTCCAGCCCCAGCCTATGTTGTGCCATGGTAAACATGAAAAGAGCACTCACGCTGCCCCCTCCCGATGCCAGCCTGACGGTGTGCCCATGCAGGCAAATAGCATAATGCTAGCCTGACAGTGTGCCCTTGCAGACAGCCAGTACGGACTCCCACAAAGACCCCTGTGCATGCTTGCATCACCGCCTGCCCTCGCAGACGGTAGACATAGATCAAGCTCTGGGGAAGCCTCACTCGTTGTGGTGCGCATTCGCCAAATTCTATGAGCACCATGGGGACGTCGCAAACGCGCGGGTGATCTTCGAGAAGGCCGTCCAGGTCCCCTTCAAATACGTGGATGACCTTGCTCAGGTGTGGTTTGCAATGCGCCGCTTCTCTGCCGCTTTGCTTTGTGCTGTCCTGCAGCTGGACGGCTCCCGAACTGTTGCCGTTTGCAGATGGCACTCACAATGATGGAAGAGAGGCAGTGCCTTTTGGTGAGGCCCTAAGACTATAGCTTGCTAGTTAGGGACCTATACCAGTTATACCAGTCATGCCAGTGAGGGGACCCAGCTATGGCTTGCTAGTTAGGGGACCTTTCCTTAATGCACGCAGCTGTACGTGGCATGCGTGGTCTTTCTTTTCTGTTCTGTTCACATTCCAAAGTTGCCTCTCCTGTGATTTGTGGCTGTTTCTGCACTTTTGTCTGAAGGTGACTTGCCCCGAGCTGGGTTTCTCCAAAGCGCCTGTGACAGCATTGTTTGATCCAGCTATTCAATGCAAGCACAATTCCTTTGATGCATTTGGGGCTTGGACTCACACTTCAGGGCTGAAATGGAGCTGCGCCAACAGCATTCCAGGTAACATAAAACAAACACTTAAAATGCTGTGCCACCCTCCAAACATGCAGGTGTGGTGCGAGTGGGCTGAGATGGAGCTGCGCCACCAGAATTTCAGGCGTGCGCTGGACCTCATCAAACGTGCCACCACGATGCCCCCAGGGCGAGCACACTCACGCATGACTGTGGAGGAGGAGCGCCAGCTGCCCGTGCAGCAGCGCTTGTACAGGTGAGTGCAGGCCTGCCCAGAAATGCGGTTGCTTGGTGATGTGCGTACTGTACGCGCAATCATGCCTGACTGAAATAGGAGCACTTATTACCGTTGCAGTGATGCTCATAGGGCTTCTCTAGAAGCGCTTGTACTCCTGTGATGGTGAGGTGCGCCCCTGGTGCGCACTCATGCATGAGTTTAGATGTGCAGCCGTCATGGAGCCTGTGTTGCAGCGCTTGCACCAGCTGTGTGCTGAAGGGTAGGCTTTCTGAGGGAACGTTTTCGCTGCAGAGAAGGTGCTATCCAGGGGCGCTCTCTCGAGACAAATAAAACACATTTCTCCACACATTCTCCTCCAATCTCCACCATTTTTGGCTGAAGACAGGCTTTGCATGCATATATTAAGGATTGGGGCTAAAGAGGAGGTCCAGCTCCTGCCAGTGCAGCAAGTGTTTGCTCGATCAGGGGCGGCTTTATGAAGGATGTTGTTTTGGAAGGTTAGGAATCAACCTCCTTGCTTACATATGACTGTTGAAGAGCAGCTTTAGCTGCTGGCATGACACCGTTTCTCAAAGCAGTGGGTACCTGTTTAAAGCAGTGGATGCTTCAGTAAGCTTTCTTCATCTGGTCAAAGCAGAGGTTGCCTTAGCAACTTGCCATTGCCTGGCTAAAGCAGTGGATGCCTCGGCAACTTGTCATTACCTGGCTAAGGCAATGGATGCCTCGGCAGGTTGTTATTGAAGAGTGTAGGTTAAACAAAGAAAGAGATCATGAGTCTGGAGTTTGAATTCAGCTAAAGACCGGCAATTTCCTAACTCGCGCTAAAATGCGTCGCAACCTTTGCGTTTGTTGATTCTCTGTCACTTTGCAGGAGCTTAAAGCTCTGGATGTTTGCTACAGATTTGGAAGAATCTCTGGGAACCGTGGAAAGTACACAGGTAGGTGCCGATTCTCTGAGATACCCTGAGCACACATGTAGGTGCTGGTCTCAAGAAATCTGCTTGCTCTGTTCCAGGTACTTCAGTGTTGTTCTGTGCAACGGTCAGATGAACAATTGCGATCAATGCGTGTAAAGTTTGAGTTCGTCAAACTGTTCTAAAGCACGTTTGTTCGAGGAGAGGGTGGCCGGGAGAGGGGTCAGCAGAGCCTCTACAGGCTTGCCCCGGCCTTCCATCCTCTTGAACTTTTGATTTTAAGCGTTGTTGATGAAGATGAAGAGAAGTCCTGATGAGTTCATGTACCATAACAGAGGCTTTCAGGTGACCTGCAAGTGGATTTTGCAGGCTGCATTTTGCAGAGGGGGGAAAAAGTTCAACAAACTGCACTTTTAAAATGCGATAAAATGCGTGTGAACTTTGAGTTTGATGAAGTGCGAGGTTTGTCGCACAGAACAACGCGGAGGTACTTGCTTCGGTACATGAGTGGGATGCACGTCGGATGTGTTGTTAAGAAATGAATCGAGGGCGTGAATCGTCCCACAGCATGATACTAGTCCTTTCTTTGTTGCCAATTTTGGTTGCTGCCTTGAAGTGAGCAATGCCCAAGGGCTGTGCTGTGATAGAATCAGAGTGGATGGTATGCTGCTTTAGTGCTTTGTAGTGTCTCCTGGAGCCTCTCTTAACATTGACCCGACCAAAAGGTGTCAAGATCCATGTCCTCAAAGCTCCATGATGTGCTCAGGGAGGTTGCGGCTGCCTGCACCTCATGGTGAGCTCTATGATGTCTGTACTGTCGTGGTGCTGAAGGAAGGTTCCTGCTGGTGGACCGTGCGGGGCCCAAGCCTTGTGGTGCGGTGCTGTGTTCAAGCCCTGTTTTGCCCAAGCCCTCTTGTGTTGCTAAACAAGTTCCTGCTGGCGGACCATGCAGGCCCGAATTGTGCGGTGCTGTGCTGTGTTCAAGCCCTGTTGTGCCAAGCCCTCTTGTGTTGCTAAACAAGTTCCTGCTGGTGTACCATGCAGGCCTGAAACTTGTGGTGCTGTGCTGGGCCCTACAGTTATGGCCTCACTGGGCCTAAGCCCTGTTGTGTTGCTAAACAAGTTCCTGCTGGCGGACCATGCAGGCCCGAATCGTGCGGTGCTGTGCTGGGCCCTATAGTTATGGCCTCACTGGGCCTAAGCCCTGTTGCACTGTTGAAGTAAGCCTTTGCTGGTAGACAGTGCGGGCAAAAGCCTTGCACTTCGCCTTCTTTGGCCCCTGATCCTGCCTCATCTTTTCATTCCATGTGCTTGCAGGCTGCTTACGACCGCATCATGGAGCTGCGGATCGCCACACCTCAAGTCATCCTCAACTATGGAGCGTTCCTCCAGGTAATGGATTTTGTTTGTGGACACCTTGATGGGTGTCTCAGCTTCTCGCTGTAAGGACTCATTCCTTCATCACTTTCCTGCGGCACTCACCTCCTGCAAAGGTTTTAGTGCAATTTTGCACGACCCTTACAAATCTGTTCATAGAAACTGTTTGCTACTAGAAAATGATCTGCTTGTTATGACTTCCTCCTGGCAGAAAAGGAGCTTAAGCCGCTATTTTTGTGTGCATTGTTTGCAAGACCAAGCCAGGGGTTGCGGTTTTAAACTTACCCCTAAGACTTAAATTACCCAGTCTCTGAGGTTGCTCCCCGACCCAACTACTTCAACCGCACCTGGTGTTGGCGCTTGTTGCATGCAGGAGCACAAGTTCTGGGAGGAGAGCTTCAAGGTGTACGAGAGGGGCGTGGCGCTGTTCAAGTACCCCCATGTGCGCGACATCTGGAGGGCCTACCTCAAGCAGTTTGTGGAGAGGTAGGGAAAGAAAGGGCTCAGCATACGTGTCTGTATTTATATATGAATACATGTGCGTGCGTGTGTGATTTCTCCCATAGATGCGCAATATCTGGAAGGCTCAAGCAGTTAGTAGAGAGATGGGGCCAAGAAGAAAGGAGGGAACAGCCATTTGTGGACTTGTGTGTCATGCCTGTCATCTGTGGATGTGAATGGTGTACCTGCCATGATGCCCTCCCTGGTTGCCCACGTGGCAGCGCATGTGAGCATGGCATGGTTTTATCTTACTTATTGCCCGCACGGTACTTCCCTCCTAAATTGCCCGCGGTTTTGAAGCCCATGTGCTTCGTTCCACCGCACTCACCAGCAACCTTGTGTCAGACATTTCTTATGGCAGGGTACCGTAGACATGCCCCACAGCAGGGCAGTGTAGACATGTCTCATGGCAAGGCAGGAGGATGTTACCAGCCCGCTGTGCTCTGCGCAATGTTGTTCCCTTGCTACACTGCTATGTACTGCACCACATTGTGTCAGACATGGCTCTTGGCAAGCCAGAGCACGCAGCAAGGCAGAAGGATGTCACCAGCTTGCTGTGCTCTGCGCAGTGCAGTGTTGCTCACTAGGTTGCCGTATACACAATGTTGTGTCAGACATGGCTCTTAGCAAGCCAGAGCACGCAGCAAGGCAGAAGGATGTCACCAGCTTGCTGTGCTCTGCGCAGTGTTGCTCACTCACTACATTGCTGTGTACTGCACGGTATTGTGTCAGACATGGCTCTTCGCAAGCCAGAGCACGCAGCAAGGCAGGAGGATGTTGCCGGACTGCTATGCTTTGCGCGTTGCCCGTCATCATTGGCTCATCATTGACTCATCAATCTCCAATGCTGCTGCTTGCATGGGACACTGATAGGAAAAAAAACGTGTCGCCTCGTTGCTTCCCCTCCCATTACACAGACAGCCAAAACATTGTTTCGCAGGTATGGCGGCAAGAAGCTGGAGCGTGCGCGTGACCTCTTCGAGCATGCCCTGTCCATGGCACCTCCCGAAGAATCAAAACCACTCTATTTGGAGGTGCGCTTTTGCACATGACGCAGCACTGCTTTTGCTTCTAGGGCGAGCCAGTGTTACATTGCTTGATATCTGGATGCAAGCTTTCCCTGCATCAAGCAATGTAGTACTTGCCCTATTTTTCAATGGTAGCGCTCCAGTTATAGGCCCCTCTTCTGCTCGCAGCCAAAGCATACATGGCAATCAATTCACTGTCAGTGTCGGTGCAGGCCCACACTGTTGCGTTCTCCCTTCGTGCATGCTGGGTAAGTTTGCTTGCCCTGCAAGTCTTCAAATCTAACTAGTTCTGTTCCACCTGCAAGTATTCAACAGGAACACAACCTCAATCCTCTCTCCCAGGCAGGGGTTTTCTATGCTCCACACTTGGCCGCGCTCTGTTTTGAGTCCCTGGTAATTTTGCTCCCTGGGCTCTCTCCTCTCCATGCTCAACCACTCCCCTCAATATGCTTTACACTCAACCTCACTTCATTTTGCTCGCCTGATAATTTTCCTCCCAGGGCTTTCTCCCCTCCACACTCAACCTCCTTCAATATGCCTACACTTACTCCATTTTACTTCCCTGTCTGGCAGTCCGCCTCAACACTTCATCTCACTCCACACTTCATCTCACTCCAATTACCTGTCTTGCAATACGCCTTCACACTCAGCCTCACTTCATTTTGCTCCCCTCGTAATTCTTCTCCCAGGGCTTTTTCTCCTCTCTCCTCTCCTCTCCACACTCAACCTCACTTAATTTCCCCTGCCTCACAGTACGAGTCATTAGAAGAGCATATTGGCCCGGCCAAGCATTGCACGGAGCTGCTGCACTGATTTTGTTTCCTCAAGCACTGCACGGAGCATCTGCGCTCACTTTGTTTCCCTTGCCTTTCAGAACGACTTGTTGGAAGAGCACTATGGCCTGGCCAAGCATTGCACGGAGCTGCTGCACTGATTTTGTTTCCTCAAGCACTGCACGGAGCATCTGCGGTCACTTTGTTTCCCTTGCCTTTCAGGACGACTTGTTGGAAGAGCACTATGGCCAGGCATTGCATGGAGCTGCTGCACTGATGTTGTTTCCTCAAGCATTGCATAGAGCTGCTGCACTCACTTCGTTTCCCCTGCCGCACAGTACGCGTTGCTGGAAGGGCGCTTTGGCCTGGCCAAGCATTGCATGGAGCTGCTGCACTGATTTTGTTTCCTCAAGCACTGCAAGAAGCCTCTGCACTCACTCCGCTTCCCCTGCCGCACAGTACGCCTTGTTGGAAGAGCGCTATGGCCTGGCCAAGCATTGCATGGAGGTGTACGAGCGGGCATCCAAGTCTGTACCCAAGGCCGAGCGCATGTCCATTTACGACATCTACATCGCCAAGGCGTCCGAGTTCTTTGGCATCGGCAAGGTGAGTGAGGATGGATCGGAGGGCGGTTGGCCCTGCAGACCCTCTGCATAAATTCAGGCATGTTTTGGTCTCGTCTACAGCTGACTGCAAATGTGCGCGCCCATTTGCATGCCAGCGTCAGCAAGATGGGCAGCAAGCAGGTGATCGATGCTGCAGCAGTGATTTGTCGCAGCTGGAGAGGGCATCTCTGGTCTTATTTTGCAAGACACTTCTTCTGGATGGAAGGGTCTTAGAAAAGCATGCAATGCCAGGAGATCATTCCCATGACTGGCCTACCCTTTCCTAGGCAAAAAGCGGCCATTTGCTGCTTCGGCAAATGATTGAGTCCCAAAAAAGTCACATTGGGCACCTATGCTTTGACATTGGACTTGGTAGGGTCGATGCACACAGCATGCGCGCAACAAAAGGTGTCCGGTGATATTGTCAAAAGCATGCCGTTTTTCTGACAGGCCACTGTTTGGCCTCGTTTAGGTTTTGATGAATGCATTATGTTGAACAGCATGCGAGGATGTGCTCAGTTTGCGGGGGGACGTAGTGGTTGCAATGCGATGTGACTTTCTGCATCGGCCTGCACACCTGTCCCAATGGGTCACCCCGCCAGCATGCTCCCCCAGTGCCCCCCCACAATATCTGACTTTGCAGCATGATTAAACAACCAAAGAGTAGCTTGAGTCCAGGAGCGCTGATCATTTGGTGCAAGTTTGAAAATCCGCATGTCCTGCCAAAATGATTGCAAAACAGCCTTTGAGCCACACAGGGCACCTCCACGTGCTGATTTATCTGCACTCCTCAATTCTTGGGTCTTAAAAGCATCTTCGGTTTGCTCAGAGTATGCACAGGGGTGGATTTATGGCCTGGAAGTGCAGTTGGCCATGCTTAAGGGGTCAAGCCATGGGGGCGAACAAGATAGAGCATGTTGGCATTTGACATCATGGCTTGCAGAGTAAATGATAACACGCGATGGCATGGGGAAGTGAGGTGCTCAGATATTGACAGCTGGGCTCCCGTTCCTCTTTGAATTCGTTGGCCATTGTGTAGAGTTTTGATGTTTGGTTGGCGTCTTGGGTTGAAGTTACGCGCACACACGCACGCGCGCGCGCACACACACACACACACACACACACACACACACACACACACACACACACACACAGGTGCGGGAGGTCATGGAGCTGGCCATCGAGGCACAGCCTCCGCATGACCTGCCAGACGCGGACTGCCGTGCACTGTGCTTACGATATGCGCAGCTGGAGCGCAAGCTGGGAGAGGTGCGTGCTTGTGTGTAACTGCTTGTCCTTGTGCTACCCATGACTTAGCCTCCTCTGTCTGTGCTGTCTGCTACATTTCGCGCTGTGGCTGTTTGAGCAACTCCTGTACTCGACATGACCTCCTCATGACTTAGCCTCCTCTAGAGGAGCTCTGCTCGCTGGCACTGCTTGTCACTCGCATCTAGTTGTGCATGTGGAGAACGATGGTAAAACTAAGGACTTGCCAGTGCGTGTGCTCAAGCTTTGAAGGGCTTTTGGTATCCATATGTTAAAAGAAGCAGCACGAATGTTGTGAAAGCAGTATGAGCTCTAATGCTTTGTTGAGCGTCATGAAGCACAAGGCGCACACAATGAAATGGGTTTCCTTTGCAACCATTGGTCCACCTCTGTGTATCACCGTTTGCACAGTTTTCGTAATGGCAAGCGCTCACAGTGTCACAGGGCTTGTGCCATGCCAGATGCATGTCCTTCGTTTACAACAGAGGCAAGCAAGCATCCTTGTAGTCTCCGGAGTTGCTGAAATCAGTTGTTCTAGACCAATAAACCCACACACGCTTCTATAACAGCCATTTCTAGTGGCTGCGCATGCACAAAGTTAAGCTGCAGATTGGATGGCCGGTATCACATGGCCTCTCATTCCCTTGTACACATTTATGACCACAGCATACTTCTTTTCTCATTTTTGAGGCCTGATATATGGTCTGTCTGCTGTTGCAGATCGACCGAGCTCGAGCCATCTTTGTGCATGCAAGCACGCTGGCCAACCCGCGGGTGGACCACAAGTTTTGGTTGGATTGGAAACAGTTTGAGGTGGCGCACGGCAATGAGGACACCTTTAGGGAAATGCTGCGCATCCAGAGGTGAGTAGCTGACCCAGTGACATGTTTTCCTACTAATGTGTGCGTATATCTGCCTTTGTGTGCCTCTGCATGGCACACGTCAATGAGGACACCTTTACAGACACATGCTGCGCCTCCAGGGGCGTCCGGCTGAATGGGTGTTATGTGTGTGTGTGGCTGCTTTTCCTGCTGCTGTACTGCTGTGCATAATAATTTGTTGCTGCGTGAAGTTCTGGCAGAGAGGACATGCTGAGGGGCATGTACGATGCGCACCGACAGTCGAGCAGCAGACAGGCGCCATGCGCACCTGGGAGTGCTTCCGGGCTGGACTTCCTCAGAAGCTGCTGCTGAAACTTGCTATCAGTGAGGCGCACTCAATGATATCATGCTGAGGGGCATGCTGCATGTCCAGAGTTAAGCAGCAGAGAGGGTGTCGTGGGCCCCACCTGCACGTGCTGAGTGAGAAGCTTGGTGCGTCTCATAAGAAGCTGCTGTGTCACCGGCAGTGAGGGAACCTTTGCACCCTTCCGTTCGATTTTTGAACCCCGAAGCAACTTGGATCTGGATGCGTCACCTTGTGTGGAACAGCATGAGCTGTCGCCAACACTGGACAGAATTCTGGTGCACTGTGGAATGTGTAAAATAAAAAGCAGGTATTTAGGTTGCCTAGCATCCTCCTCCTTTGGTCCTTGATCCTTGCTTGAGTCATTACTGACTTTAATGCTCCCAGCCAAAGAAAAAGCGGGAGTTTGTGAGGATTTCAGTGTCAGCCGGACAAACAAGTGCATTCTGTGATGCGGATTGTGGCAAGAAATGCAGTGCAGCTCTCAATAACCACAAAGAGTCATATATTGCCATGCTCACGTGCCTTTGCAGGTCGGTGGCTGCCAGTTACAGCCACACTCAGGTGCAGTCAGTGGTAGACTCGGTGCGCGTGGCAGAGTCAATGCGGGAGCGCGCAGCGGCAGGGCAACCAATGGACGCAATGGCGGCTTTGGAAGCAGAGGCAAATGCCTCCATCAGCGCAGATGCTGCTGCTGCAGATAAAGGTGGGTCTGCGCGTGTAAAAATGGGGCCTTATTCAGTGCTGCTGCTGCTGCTGCTGCTGCAGAGGAATGTGGGTCTTTATGTAAGAGAGCAATGCATTCTTGGATGCATGCACCTGTCGATCTGTATAAGAAGGACTGCTTCCATTTTCTGAGTTGCTGCTGCCTCACTGCCGTCACCGCACCGACCAAAGCATCCCTCCAGCAATGTGCACGAACACAGTGCCTTCACCGTTGCAGCTGCTGCTGCAGATACCTAAGGGTTTGCGTTCAGGCAAAGTGGGTCTCTGCTGGCGCATGGGTCTGCACATAAGAAAGCAGGACTTGCTTTCAGCCTGTTAAGTTTTAGCCCAAATGGCTTTGAAAGCATATGCTTTTGACCTGTCTATAGCAGATGAGCCCTGTTTCCTGCGCTGAGGATGGGGGATTTTCCAAGGGTGGATGAATGTAGTGCAGATGGCTGAGTGCTGTGCTTTGGAGGGGTGATGGGTTTCTGAATGTTTGAGGGTTGGAGTGCCTAAGTGTTTTGAACGGCATGGCCTTAACAGCATCCTTACTCTGTGCAGCGCATGTATGCTTGAAAAGAATGTAAGGGTGAGGGCCTCAGCAAGCAATGCTGTTCAGTCAGTCAATGACTGGGCTCAGCTTCCTTCTGGGTGCATGCCTGTTAGTTCGCTGCTCAGCCTTGCCTTTTCCTCATGCAGCCTTCTCGCTTCCTCTCTGAATGATTGCCTGCAGCGATGCTGCACAGTGCAGTCTCTGGAGAGCGCAGTGGAAAAGCGCCACAGTCCTGTGCAAGATTTTTTACATGCACTCTTACAGAAAAACAGAATAACTACGTAGGCAGAGGAAACTCTCCCTACATCACAAGAAAAGAAAAACTACGTAGGCAGAGGAAACTCTCCCTACATCAATTAAGGAAAAGGGGACACATTGGCTCAGAAGAGCCTTGAAATCCCCTCCACCATGCATTCTTACACTCCTGAGAGGCTCCCCTTTCTTCGTACTTTGCTTCCGCTCCCTGTTTGCTCCCCCCGTACACACCAAAGCACTGATTATCCACATGCGTTGTGTGGGCACCGGGCAATCAGGTTATCTCTTGTCTCACCCAAACTAATCACATCTTGACTCATCACACGCAGGGCGTGCGCTGCCGGGTTTTGTGTCTGCTGGTGTGATCCAGCAAGGACAGCAGCAAGAGGGGCCAAGTGGGAAGGGCGGGGCGGCAGCCAACCCAGAGGAGTTAGATATAGACATGGATGGAGAGGAGGAGGGCACAAGGGCAGGGTCGATAGGAGCAGCTGGGGCCCAGCAAGGGAGTGGAGAGGGAGGTGAAGGGGGAGGTGGTGAAGATGAGGATGGCACTGATGTACAGGTTAAGGCTGTGCCTGCCTCGGTGTACGGCAACCTGGCGTCAGCGGTGGGGGAGAAGAGGGAGGAAGAAGGAGGAATGCAAGGGGCAATGGAACGGTTGAAGAAGAGACGCGTCGGGCAGTAGCAAGGCTCGACAACTTTTTTTTAAGTTTGACGTAATTGATTCTTGACATTATGGCAGGTTGTCGCTGCATGCTGAACCTCGTAGCCTGGCCAAATAAACTCACCTCTCATTGAAGTTAGTGTAGAAAAGAAAACAAGTGTCTACGCCAGCCAAAGTGGGTGTTTTTACCAAGACTGACAGACTTTTTAGTCTGTACAAGCTTGGAGGTTTATTAAAGTTAATGGGTGTTCATCTAACAACTGTTTCTTTGCGTAGGATGAGAAAAGACTACGCCAGGCCAAAGGTGGCATGCATAAAGAAAGGGTTTCCTGACGGAAGGGATAAAGCAATGCTCTACATTAGGCCCGTGAAGGTTTGGGATTTTAGGCCAAGTAGGTAAGGTACGCCTACAAGGGCAGCTGAGTGGAAACAGAGGTGACAGATGCGAAAAAGGGCAACATGTCAAAACGACTGACTGCTAGCCTGCTCGTAAAAAGAAAGAAGTTCATAAAGGGTTACAAGGGGTTGGCCTACAGCCCGAGAGTCTGGCTGATCAGCTGCTGATGAAACATTCTCATCCAGCATCAACAATTGAAATCAATTCTGACAAAAATTTTGAAAACCTGTATGAGTCTTGATATAGGAAAGCATTGACCTCAAAATCAGTCAAAACGTGAAAGCTCGCCAAGAAAGGAATAAAATCAGTGTTTGGAGGCTGGGCAAAAGTATGTAATGGTTTAAAAAGATCAATGAACAGGTCCTTGTATTTTCTGCGCAGCTCACACACCTCACAGCAATTGCACTAGAAAAGAACATGTTTCTCGTCCTGGACTTCATCACATCCACACTTATCACAAATGTTTGAACCACCCAACCATTTACAGGACTCGACCTTCAAGCAGCGGGCATGGAGCCTAAACCTACTTACATTCCCCATGACTCCTTTATCCAGATCCTTGCATAAATATGATGGGATACAGAAGGGTGTGCGTGCTGTTTGATTCAAAGGTACTCCACACCAATGATGGTAAGTCACTGCTTTTCTGTTCATCTCTCGGGGACTTAGGGCGTCCGCTTCCCTCCAAACCTTTTGCTGCCTGTACCTCAAATCCCCTAAAAAAATCCTGCATGGGAATCTTGGAAGCACTCAGCAATTTCTGTTTAAACACCTCCTCATTGCGCATGCCACTAAATCATTTAGACACATGTACAGATCAACAGGACTCATCCATATTAGCAAGGTGTAAATCTGCCTTGAGCACTTGGCGTAGTGTTCATACTAGTGCTCTAAGGGCTGTTCCACAGGCTTCTGCGTGGTCAGCAGTTGCTAGCAGCTAGTTCAACGTAAGTTAAGCTAGTCTGCCAGAATGCAGACTTTAGTTGTGCTCAGCAGACAGCTGCTGGGCATGGCTTTCCTTGGTTGGAAGGCTGACAGTGCTGACTCTGCTTGCTGTTGAAGGTCTGGAACTCCAGTCTTTCAGCTATCATCCTGCTTTCTTTTCTCGTTGCTGGACCTGTCTTCTTTCTCTGCCTGCCGTGCTTCTCTCAGTCTGTACTTCGTGGTGGGTGGGTCATACGGTCTGTGCACCAATGTGGCCCCCTTTCCTTAATTGATGTAGGGAGTGTTTCACTGCCTACGTAGTTTTTCTTTTTCTTTTTTCTTTCATAAAGAAAAAGATACAGTTTGTTGTTGTTTTTATTCTTAGAATTAAACATGTCAAAGGATTGTACATGGTGAGCAGAAGACAGGTATAGGATCGTCAGGGAAGAGGCACTGGAGAGTGAAAGAAAAAGGACCAGAGAACAAGGAAGCTTACTTTAGCCTGAGGTAAGGTTACATCACTATATCTGCCTACAAGGGCAGCTGAGCGGAAACACTCACAGACCTGGCCAAAAATTGCTCAACTCACAAAACATGGACTGGGAATAAGAGGTAACAAAATCATGTTTGTTGCGGTCTGGTGTTTGTAAAAGCACGAAATAGATCATGCTCACAGGCTTTGGATTAGTTGGATCAGATGGAAAGCTCCAAACATTTGATGAACAATGTACTGCAGCATGTGACTCGTAACCATTCATTCCAAGTATGCCCATGCAATGCTCCCATGTTCACTGGGATAGTAAGCCATGTTTGGCATTCAGACTCTTGTCCATCGGATGGTAGAAGACACGTGTTTCCTCCTCCATAGGCACACTTGCTAGCCTAGATGACATCAACTACAGGATCCCCGTATCAAACTCCAAGTGGAAATCAGAAAACTGGAGGCCCATTCCCATAACTTGGAGGCCCAGCATATCCCCCAGAATTTTCATACCTCCTAGGAGGGCCCCATGTTGCTTTAATTGCCTGTGCTTCCTCACGAGGCTTGCGTGCTTGAGCTCGGCTGTTTTGTTCTGTGTTTGCTCCTTGTCCTTTCTTCACAGCCCCCCTGGCCAAAGAAAGCAGACGTGGGGGTGTGTACCTTTGAAAAGAACACGCTGCACATCATCTTGGGCATCACAAAGGTCACGTAAAGGAGACATGTCGTCATTACAAGTAGCTTGCTCAACTTTGAGAGTGTAAACGCGAAGGCAAAACCGGGCCACACTGCGCACTTTGTATTAGGGCGAATCCTGGTACAGATACTTGGGTAGAACAGCTGAGCGGAAACACCGAGGCCTGCAACCAGACCTGGCCAAAAAATGCTCAACTCACAAACTTGGACTGGAAAGAAGAGAGCAAAATCATGTTTGTTGCAGTATAATACAAGGTAGATTGTGCTCAAAGGCTTCTAAGTTGTTGGATAGGATAAAGACTCCAATCATTTTATGAACAATGTACTGCAGCACATTCATTTCAATATGCCCATGCATTGCTCCATGTTTACTAGGATATTAAGCCAGGCATTTAGTAAATGAAGGAAGACACGTGTTTCATCCTCCATAGGCACACTAGCTAGCCCGGATGATGTCAACTACAGGATAACCCCTAGGTTACTCCCAAGTGGAAATCAGTCTGTATAAAGGAAAAGCCCTCGCATAAAAGAACTTGAATTGAATTCCGATGAACAACTGTTGATGACCACAGAAGCTAAAGAAAAAAACGATGTGGGCAGCAAAAACACTCCCCATATCAGTTGAAAAAAAAGAGGATACCTAAGGCCAAGGCACCGTGTATCCCCTTCACCAAGAGAAACAAAAGAAGCCAATGGGGATCGGGAGGGACACAAGTAGTAGCCCGTGCGTGATCTGGTTGACAAGATTTGAAAGAAGCCTTTTCAAGAGCACACCTGGTGCTAGCAACTTTACAAGCGTACTGGACGGATTGTACATGAAGCTTCAAAGCAAGTTTGGTGGCTTTATGAGTGTCAAGATCAGGCTCTTAAGGGCTTGGAAGTGCTAGGGATATAGATGACCCCGCCCACACCTAACAAAATGGTATGAAAGGTAACTTGAGCTAAGGCCCTTGAAAGATGGTTATATATATCGCGGTGCTGCTGCTTGGAGGAAGGGTCAAAGGGAAGGAGAGCATGATGCTTCCCATCTATGGCTTTTGCATGAAAGAGGACACACAACCATTTCAGAACCTGATGTAACAGTCAGAGTATAACCACCCAGGACCTCATGCATTTTGGCATACAAAAAAAGGTCGCTCGCTTTTCAGTGCATCCCCATTCATCCAGGAGCTAATGGGGCAAGTTGCTACTTTTTGAGTCCAAGCCTGCAGGTGCATGGCAGTCAACCCGCCAGAGCCTCATCCGTTCTCTTTGTCGTATCCTAGCTTTCTTTAGGCTACACCTTTAGCCTCAGTGGTCAGGGTGCCTAAGCTAGTTTACTAGTGATTTAGCTGTTTGGTTAGGCCCAGATGGACGAGAGGTGTGATCGTGTACTCAATGTAAATGGTGCCTGCCACACCAATCAAAATGATGTGCAGTCACCTTGTTTTTCCTGTTTGGATTTTTTGAGCTGCAGGATTTGAGTCTGGTTATAGTATGAGCATGTTGAGCGGCGCTGTTGCAATTTCTTAAGTGATGAAAGGGTAGATGTCCGTACAAAATTTCAGTTCAACAAGGTGAATGTCCCTGTCTTGAAGGGGAATCTTGGAAGGATCAAAGTGAGCTTGTCTGCCTGAGATAGAGCGCACATAGCATCAGGGCGGCTTTGGTGCAGGGCTGAGGAGCCAGTACATTTAGGGGAAAACAGTCTGGAATAGCTCGTGAGACGTTTCAGGGTTCCCTGAAACATCTCACCCCGGGGCCCTGCTTGAGGAGTCTCTCACTACGGCAGGCATCCATACCAATAAGGGATGAGCCAAACCTGCCTTTACTAAAGGGTTCTACGAAGAGGCTAAGGCCCACATGGTACCTGTTGGTATGCATCCCACTCATTGTTTGGTTTGGACATCTGAGGACAATATGATTAATGATGTCCATATCAAAAGCAGGATCTTCCATTGGTGGAAAAACTGTTGAACCTGATGGCATGATTTTGTGTGTAAACTGTCCCTGCGCTGTATTTGATTACATTTACCTGCTGCTAGAGGGTAATCTTTGGGTTCCACAAGAAGGAGTTGCTGACCTCTTTGTTAGCAAGTTGACAAAATGGTTTGTGAGCTTCTTTGTTGGCAGTGGTGACTGGGGAAGTGGGTTGTGTGGCATAGTTGAGCCTTTGCCAGCTCTCGTAATAGTAGCCGGAGGTATCAGCAGAGCCAAGCTTGTGCTTTTTGTGCATGTGTACTTTGAGCTGATCGTTCAGGTTGATGAGGTAGTGGATTGGGAAAGCGTGGGAGTGTTGCAGGCCATCAGTTTGACCTTGTGAGGTCTTCAATGAGAGCCAGTAAAATTTGTGGAAAGGGTCCCTGGCATCTGGAAGTGCAATGTCTGTGGTGTCCGTGAGGGCTGCGGACCATGCACAGGCGTCAGCCCCCTCATTGCCAATGATGCCAGAGTAGGCTTTGACTTTGTAGAAATGGATAGGGCGTGGGGAGTGCTTTAACATGGTTGATATAGCATGACTGAGCTCTGCATGTAGGTGATACCTTATGCGCATCGGATTGAGAGTTTGTTTAGAAATCTGGGAAGGGCAGGATGCACTATCAGAGGCAATGTCAGTTTGCCCTTGTTGGAGTGCCGCAAGAATACCTGCAAATTCTGCTCTGTTGATGGTATTAGTAGGCTCATGACCATTGGTTTTTATATGCAGCTGTAAGTGTTGGGAGGTTGGACTAGTGTCCCTTCCTGGTTTGTAAACACCTGAACCAGAAAGTGGTGGGGAGTCATTGTCTTTGTGTTAAATTACACTGCCATCTGTGTAGGTGACTTCTCTCCAGTCCTTTATCTTAGGTGTGAACATATTTTTTGTAGTTCGCAGGGATAAAAGCTGCCCTAGCCTGAGGGCACTTGTGTGAACAGCTATGTGTGTCAGGGGGAAGTGATTGGAATTTCTTTTTCCAAGTGTTTGATGCTAGGCGTTGGTGGGTACGCAGTGGCGTGGCAGAATTTGGAGGATCCAGGGGCAGCCAGTGAGCTTCTGGTATATTTCGATTGAGGAGTTGGAACCGGTCTTTGTTTGCGCTATCCAAAGCTTCTCTAGCATTAAGATTCCAGACAACAATGAGTTGCATAGGATAAGAAAGTAGGGTAGGGTTGGGAATGGTATCAAACCAGTGGTATGTGCGGTGGCAGACATCACAGGTGGGCATATCGTCGTAGCATTGAGATTCACGGGTGTGTTCTTTGCTCACTGGACTCCAGCAGGATTGGCAGCTTGGGTCTTCTTTATCCTTCTAGGTACATGCTTTGAATAGGCCACTTTCAGCCCAACATTTTGGAAAACGGGCAAGGCCCACTTTTCGATGGTGACAGGGTGCCATCGTACTTTGAATCGGGTTTGCTGCTATTCTTGAGAGGATCTCTCAAATGTTTCCATGAATGTTGCCAGCCCAAGATTTTTAGGATGACATGGTCATAGCGGAAGATGGTGCTCTAGCTTGTTTTGCGCTTAATTCAGCAGCCTGATTCTGCTTATAATTCCAGAGCCACTGGACAGCATCAGTGCCCGGTGTGTTTGGAGGTAGGGGGCATGGGGTTATAGTGGGTTGTGTGTGGTGTTCTAGCCTAGTAGGTACGCTGTTGAATCTCGGCTCCCTCTGGGCCTCCTGTCCCCAGTTTGTGGGGTCTGTGTGGGTTCCAGGGGCAGGGCCTGTGTGAGGAGTGTCAATCTTGTGGGTTAGTATGTCCTGACATGCTTGTGCTGGTGTCCTTCCACATAGGAATTGTTTATTTTGCGAGCACGTCTGTGTTGGCACGTGTGCACCTGCTTCTTTTCATTTGCTTGTGGTTGAACCGCTCAACCTTGTTCAAATCAAATGCAGCACCTCTGCAGTATGGTCTGTGCAATGTAAGGTAGAACGATTTGTTTACACATGCTTTACTGCGCAGCAACAGCACAACACTCAGTAAGGTACTGCAAGCAGATGTTGAAATGAGCAGTCTTTCCCGTAGATGCTGGACTTCAGAATTTTTGGCTGCCTGCACAGGCTTGGACAGGTGCAACGTGTTTACTCATTGTGTTCGGTCAGGGCAGCCTGCAGTCATGAGGGAGTTTGTTGTTAATCTGAGAAAAAGGCTGCGAGGTGTGTGGAATGCTGATGCCTTGGCAGAACATGGTGACCACACGAACAAATTAGCCAAGTATCATCACTGGATGGCACTTCCTTTGAGACCCTTGTCTGTTCATGGTGCGCCCTTTTCTGTCCCCAGGTATTTGCATCTTGATTTGGGCAAGCGCGTGCTGAGAAACATAGCACGTTTTCGCTTACATGCTCATACTTTAAGAGCTGAGGCATCACTTTGGCAGGAGCACACATCTGCTTGTGGTAGGTGTGACCAAGGAGGACTCCAAGATGAAAAGCATGCCATGTTCCTTTGTTCTTGCGCTTCTGTGTGTTCTCTTCGAAGGTCTTATGCCCAGTTATTTTCTGACTTCCCCTCTTCTCATAGAATTTTTTCTGGACGATTCAGGCACTTTCTACTATTCTCAAGCTAGCTCTGAGGATGTTTTTCATTTCTTGCAGAAGCAAACTAACGATACTTATCATTTTATTTCCAATCTCATGGATATTTTTTGTGCAGTTGGAACAGTTGAGCAGGCCGAGCAGCCAAAGTACCTGGCTGAAGGTCAAACCCCATTGTAACTTACACATGCCCTCTTATCAGGAAAGGGCAAGATTCCATGCAGAGTGCTGCACTTTTGCCCTCGACGTCTTTCTGCATTGTAATGAGAGTCAAAAGACCAGGCTAAAACAATATTGCCACCAGGGCTCAATTGATCCAACCAGCTCTCCCTTGCTGCCTGCGGACCAAAAATAAACATGGTGTAGCCTTTGTTCTTGAGCTTCTCCCACGTATGGGAGGCCGTTTGTTGCTCTGAAAGGGAAACAAGCAATGAAGATCAAATATCAATATAACATAAAACAGTATCATGGTGGCTGAAGCACGAAAGAAAGAAGACAGAAGCAAGGCAAGCTATGGCAACCAAGAGATCTTGCCAAATTTAATCTAAGCCACTGAACAAACACTGTACCTTGCAAAATAAACAACCCCAAGAAATCCTCTGCTCGATGCCTGCTTCTGCTTCCCTATTGTGTATCAGAACAGCCTGCAACACAGCAGTGCTAAATGACACCTGCATTGTCGAGAAACAGGCTAGAGCAGGAGGCCTTAACCCACCCAATCACCATCTGCACATTACTCTGCTTGTCAACAGTGACAAGCGGCTTCCCTGATTAAATACTTCCAGACCGACATTTCCTGGCGCTCCCCTGCTATAATGCTGTCACCCCAGGTGCTGCACAGGCTGCTCCAGGATCCAAGCAGGGCCATGTTGCCATATAAACATCTCCAAGACGAATCATCATTAACACACCCCTTCTTAGAGCCTGCAATCACAGGTCGTCCTTGATTCCAGTCCTGCCTCAAATTCCAGCAGGCACACCCTATAGCTAAAAGAATATATAATCCCAGGTACTGCACACACTGCTCCAGGTTCCAATCCTGCCTCAAATTCCAGCAAAGCCTCGCCCAACACGCCCAAGAACCATTTTTAAAACACTTTATCTTAAAGCCTGCAATCATAGGTCGCTCTTGGTTGCGACCTGCCTCAAACTTCAGCACAGCCTGAATGCGGGAACCTCAATCTCACCTGGCTCGTCTGGTACTGCCCTAAGCCCTTAGCAAAATTAACTACAACAACAGAAAACAAACCACAGGGACAGGATGAAATACATGGAAGAGGAACCAGCAGCGAACAGGCCAACTGGTTTGATCAAGAATGTCGGGCCCCCAAGCAGCCAAGAAACCTACAAACCACCAAACAAGGCTGATGATCCAAGGTGCATGCGAGAGAACCTAGCGGCGGGCTGGCCTCATTTGGACCGTCTTCACAAAGAACTCTGGAATCTGAATCTTCTTCTTTGTTTCCAGTAGCTGCCGTGCTAACTCTATGGCCTGGATGTCCTGTACACAACAACAGGAAATAAAGAAAGGATGTTTTAAACCAGAGGGGGTGATCTGGCCTAATTGCCAGGCGTGCTTTTTCTTATGTTCCTTTCTGCAATCTGACCATGCCAACCAATATTTTCAGACATATCTCATAAACCAAAGAATGATGACGATCAGAGGACCCAGATCACTCTCTTGGCCTCAGATCGCCCCAAACAGGCTCACAGCTTCACCCAGGGACCATTTTTCACTTCCCTGGCATGTGTGTTAGTAATCAAAACAAAGGCCCTTTTTATCACCCCTTGTGCTGGATTTTCTTTCAGGGAAATGGCTGAAAATCTGTATCTCACAACCACTGGGTCGTTTCACACCATTTCTTTTGCATATCATTTTATAAGGACACCAAATTACTGAAATCACCCAATCTGGTGCAGTGGGTGGTCGGGCATGCAGATTTGGTGGTCAAAAGTGGGTTTCACGCCGCGGCTTACTTGGCAGGTATCCCCCAACTGTGGCACCTTTGAAACCCTATTGCTACAGACAGAGGAACTTGAGTTCGGAAATCGCCAGTTGGGGGACCCTATGCAGGGAGCATGCAACAAAACCTCTTTCCAGGTCTCAGGTAACCCCCTAAGGTGTTACACCCTTATTGAGAAAAAAGGAAGAACAAGGAAAACGGAGACAGGGAGACAGGGGTTTGGTACTTGTAGCTTTTTGCTGCTATCCTTTCTTGCGTTATTGGACAGCTGTCTGATCAGGGCATATGGAGCAGTAGCACGACTGCAAAAATAAGAAACTCAGTTAGCTGACAGCTGTCGTTTATACCTTCACACAAGACATCTCCACAGGATCCTCAGAAGGCTTGCAAGCGCAAGCCCATCTGTGTAGCAACATTGCCTAGGCTGCCTTGAAAAGCTTTTGAGAGGGGACAAACAAGCTCTGTTGGTGAACAAGGAGCGATGGTTTGCACAAGCTCTGTGGTGAACAAGGAGCGATGGTTTGCACAAGCTCTTTTGGTGAACAAGGAGCGATGGCTTGCACAAGCTCTGTTGGTGAACAAGGAGCGATGGCTTGCACAAGCTCTGTTGGTGAACAAGGAGCGATGGTTTGCACAAGCTCTGTGGTGAACAAGGAGCGATGGCTTGCACAAGCTCTGTTGGTGAACAAGGAGCAAGTGCAAGTATGCCAATGCACACAGTGCTGCAAGTAACGCCCAAAGCACGCCTACCTGGGGAGTGAGCAGCACATACTGCTTGTCTGGAAGCTCCAAAGCATTCTCCAAGAGTGTCTCCACAGCAATGCGGCGGTTGATGGCGTCCATGAAGACCTGCATGAAATGCAATGGCAACAGGATGTGTCAATCATTATGGGTGTGTGCAAAGCGTGTACAAAGCAGCATTTTCGGCTTGCTCCAGGAGCGCCTTCATAGAGCATCGCGGGAATGGCACCATGACCACCTGTGTTCAAGATGATGGCAGAGTTCCAGATCCATGCACCCGTAGCAACGAAACACCTGTGTAAAATGGGAACAATACCTATTGGCGTTGCGCTTGGTTGGCACACCACCTGAAATCTATCAGCGTCTAAATAGCGCTAGATGGGCTCCTCATGCTCAGTGAGCAGCTCATGGCGATGGAAAAAGACATAAAGAAGACCACCTCCTTTTTGCATGCAAGCAAAGACACCTGGGCTCGCGCTAAATCCCACAGCGCAGCGCATTGGCTGCTCCACCAGGTCCTACCTAAAATGCTTGCAACCTAACAAAAGGGAAGACTAAAAACGCATACCCCTACCTAGGACGCTTGCAATCTTAAGGGAGAATAAGAGCTATGCCGGCCCCCTAAAGCCGCGCACATTTAAGGGCAGGCCTTCGATACAAGGGGAGCACACGCAACTTACATCAAACTCATCCAAGCACCGGAAAGAGGACTCCGACCATTGCCCGAGGGCAAGCAGGAAGGCCACCGTCGTGTAGGAGCGCTCGCCACCTGTCGCACCATTTGTGGGTCACACTGAAGTCTCTGTTGCGCTGTGACTCTTCCTGAAGTTCTGCTACAATATTCTCTCACATCACCTACGCTGCAGCTGTTCAACCATGTCAGATGCACTGATGGCTCTGTCGCGCTGTGACTCTTCCTGAAGTTCTGCTACTTTTCTCTCACATCACCTACGCTACAGCTATCCAACCATGTGAGATGCACTGAGGCTCTGTTGCGCTGTGACCCTTCCTGAAGTTCTGCTATAATATTCTCTCACATCACCTACGCTACAGCTATCCAACCATGTGAGATGCACTGAGGCTCTGTTGCGCTGTGACTCTTCCTGAAGTTCTGCTATAATATTCTCTCACATCACCTACGCTGCAGCTGTTCAACCATGTGAGATGCACTGAAGGCTCTGTCGCGCTGTGATTCTTCCTGAAGTTCTGCTGATTTTCTCTCACATCACCTACGCTGCAGCTGTTCAACCATGTGAGATGCACTGATGGCTCTGTCGCGCTGTGACTCTTCCTGAAGTTCTGCTACAATTTTCTCTCACATCACCTACGCTGCAGCTGTTCAACCATGTGAGATGCACTGAAGGCTCTGTCGCGCTGTGACTCTTCCTGAAGTTCTGCTTGCAAATTACCATATGTCATCTCCGCTGCAGCAGTTGAAATGTATTTAGTGTTGGGTCCCGTCAGCACCAATGCTGCAGCTGCACTGCATGTACTCTTGACACAGCTGCCTGAGGTGCTCCACGCCCGATGCATGCCCTCACCCGACAGCTGCTTAAAAAAGTAGTGACCTAAGGGTTGGTCAGCAGATGCACACATGCATGCTCAATGCCCACTGGCAAAATGCTCGACACAGCTGAGTGCCTGAGTTGCTCCACAATCAGTGCATGCCCTCACCTGACAGCTAACCAAGAGAAGTGACAGAGGGGCGGGCAGTAAGACCACTAGTGCACACCGATGGAAGAACCACAGCATGCCCTCACCTGACAGCTAACCAAGAGAAGCGACAGAAGGGCGGGCCAGTATGACCAGTAATGCACAACAATGGAAGAACCGCAGCATGCCCTCACCTGACAACTGCTTGAGGTCTGTGACCCAGGTGGCGTTCGGGTCAGAGGCGCCCTTCACCTTGACCTGCAAGCCAGGAAGATCACACAGTATTTGGGTCACACGCAGCATGTGGGTCAGAGGCGCCCTTCACCTTGACCTGCATGGTGGCAACATCACACAGCAAATGAGCAAATGTCTCACACAGCATTTGGGGCAGAGGCGCCCTCCACTTTGACCTGCATGCCAGCAACATCACAGGCGCGCAGGCATGCTTTCCATTAGATTTAAGAAATCATTTCACTTGTTTGACTCAGTTGGCGTTCTTCCTCGATAAGTCTTTTTACTCAACCTGCATTCTAGCGATTTTCTTCAACGTGCAAGATAAAACCACTATGACATTATTAGACTTTTGTACTGAACGTACTGTAAAGAGATGTGACCAATACGCATTCTTTATTAAAAAAATTAGTTCTACAAATACGCATCAGTTACGCACCCATGACAGAAGTTAATATGTTAAATACGCACATGTATGCAGTGCCAAGAGGGCCTAAGCCCATAGAAACCAACTCCCTTCCTCATTACTGCTGTCACCCCCATCCTCGCTCTACTCACTACCCTCCTCTTCCTCCGTCGCATGCTCACCCCTCCTGGGGCGCGCACCCTTGCTTGTGCGTGCGCGCTTGCTTGTGCTTGCACTCTTGCTTGCACCCCTGCCCTTGGTGCTGGCACCCTCCTTAAGCGCCTTTGCTGCTGAACGGATTGTGCAGTGTTGCTGCACAAGGGCCTCCAGCTGCTCTTGTGTCAGTTTGCCCATGCCTGCCAGTGTAGCTTGAGCGTGCTGGAGTAGGCCATGGCTAAGCTCTTGAGACACCCCCTCGTTCCACCCAACACCACGTGCGGGTGGACACTGAGCTAAAACTCACCACGAGGAGGAGGAGGAGGGGGTTGCTGTTGCTGCTGGTGCTGGTGCTGCTGCCGCCGCTGCTCACCACCTTGCCTATTGCTACAAATAGTTATTTTCCCACTTATGCACACATACGCGCCGCTTCGCATTATTTTTTAACAGCTGCAATTTCTATGCACAGCCCCCAAAGTTATTTTAGCGTAATGATACATGTATACCTCTATGGTATATAAAAAGTAATGAGCTGAAACAATGTGATGACCTCTGAGAGGTTATTCTGTATTGGCGAGCATGCAGTCCCAACCATTGCTGAGGCAAGCGCCGAAGCTACACCCACAGCTTGGGTGGCATGCATGCATGCATCCGTCCATCCATCCATCCAGGATCTGATTTGGAAAACCACATTACACCATAAGGCCCCGGTTACACTAGGCCAAGTTGGAGTTCAAGTTGGGTAATTTTCCAAATTTTCCAGAGCAGCTTTTTGGTGTTTGCAGCTTGCAGGGCAATGAAATAAGCCCAAAAGTTCAATCTGTTTGCGAAAAGTCCATGTGAGTGAATTTCTATCCAATTTCAGGTGGAAATTGCAGACCCAACTTGGACTTGGACTTGGAGGTCGGTTATACTGGGAAATTTGCTCCGTTCTAGTCAAGTCGAAGGAAGGTCAAATAGTTTGCTGCAAACTTGCTTTCGGAGCACAGCCATGAACAGAATGACGCGAGCCAGCGAGGGGCCTGGCTTCTGTGCAAAGTTTCTGCCCTTGACTCCAGCCCTTCATGGCCACTACCAGCTTTATTACGCTGAAAAGAGAAAAAAATTAGATTCAAGGGCACAAGGGCAGGCGTGCAGACAAGGGGGAGGTCAGTGTTGCTTGCATGCAAACTGCTCTCCCTTCCCACCCTGCAGTGCGCATGCATGCCGTCCCCCTTCCATCATGCTCCTTCTGGCTAGCCAATGCCATGTTGTCACTGCTGGTGCTCAGAGGTGAGCCACTAAGCCGGGTTCTGCTGGTCAAACCCTTCAAGCAGGGGTCCCCCTGCGCGAGCACTGCCTTCCTCTGCTGCTGCTTGCCTCCCCTGCTGCTGCATGCAAGCCTGCCCAAAGCTAGTATCTCGCTGCTAATGAGCTGCTGCAGTGCAATCCTGCTCCACTCCCTCCGCGGCTCCCTCTCCAGTTCCCAGAGAGGGAGCGTGCCCTTCAATGCGGCGCATCCGTATCTCCCGCTTGGTCCCCGTCTGTTTCCCCATAAATTTACGGTAACAATCAATCATGACAGAAACTGCTTCAAATGATGGTTATGTTCGACAGGAATCTTTTCCCGCGCATTCTCCATTTTCTATGGCTTGCGGGGGTCCCTCCGCGCCTCCCTGGCCGAGTCTGGGAGAAGGGCATACCCAACTTGGAAACCCAATTGGCCCCCCCCCCCCCAATTGGGAAATCCCAACTCGGGCCCCAACTCGGACCCCAACTTGGACCGGTTACACACCCCCAACTTGGCCCCCCCCCCAACTTGGACGCCAACTTGGACCCCAACTTCCCTAGTGTAACCGGGGCCTAATGGCATGCATGCATGCATGCATCCATCCATCCAGGGCTTGATTTGGAAAACCACAATACACTACAATGGCATGCATGCAGCCAGGGGCTTGACCCTGGCAGACCACAATATACCATAGTAACAAGCATGCATCCAGGACTTGACCCTGGCAGACCATCCAGGAACAACAAAGCAGCACAGGCTTGTTTCTACCTGCCCGCCCCAAAGGCATGCAGTGGAGCCATTTGAGCTAGAGGAGGAGCTTCCTGGACAGGAAAGCAAAGTAAAGAAATGATGCAATGATGCACAGGCAGCAGAGCCGCTCCCTAATTTATAAAAGGAATCCTGGACGAGATTGCTGATCAAAAGGGGGGGGGGGGGGGCTTCTCGCTATACAGAGGACACAGAAGCAGAGGCTCTGTATTAAAACTGCAGCCAGCAGAGGGCAGCCAGAAAAGGCAGGGGCTGCACACATGCCAGCAGACGTGCACTCGCTAGCACACCAAGGTCTGGGAGCCTGCGAGGAAAGCAGGTGGGCTGCGCACCTTGATCTTGACGACCTCTTGCTCATGATCCACAGTCAGCTGGCCCAAGTGCCCACGCCTTGCCTGTGTAGCAGCAAAGGCATTGTGCGCTGGAGCGAGTAGCAGAGAGCTTTGCTTTCATGATTGCGAACAGGGCCATAATGCAGGTGTGCAGGGTGCTTTTGTGGGTCAGGAATGATGGGTGCTGTGGGCACAGCCTACCTCAAGGAAAGAGCACGAGCATGATGCAGGCATGCAGGGTGTTTTCATGGGGCAGGAAGGAAAGGGTGCTCAGGGTGCAGCATGTCTAAAGGAAAGAACAAAGACAAGCAGGCATGCAGAGTGCTTAGGTAGGCCAGGGTGCTCTCGTGGGGCAGGAATGGTGTTTAGCGCCCAGCCTGCCTTAAGGGAAAGGGACACGCGGGTGTGGAGGGTGCTTTTGTGGGTCAGGAATGAAGCGTGTTATGGGTGCAGCCTGCCCCAAGGAAAGAACAGGCCCATGATGCTGGCATGCAGGGCGCTCACCAAGTACATGTGGAACTTTTCGTTGCAGGTCTTCTCCACGTTGTCCCTGAGCGCCTGCAGGGCCTTGATCCGGGTAGTGTGCCCTTTAATCAACGCATCCTGGTCGGTCTTGATCCTGTAGAATACCCCGGTCTGCTTGGCCACCTGGTGTATGTGTCAGCGTGTGTGTGTGTGCGCGCGCGCGCGTGTGTGTGAGTGTGTGTGTGTGTGTGTGTGTGTGTGTGTGTGTGTGTGTGTGTGTGTGTGTGTGTGTGTGTGTGTGTGTGTGTGTGCGCGCGCGCGCGCGCGCGTGTGTGTGAGTGTGTGTGTGTGTGTGTGTGAGATATGCAATGCACACCACGTTGAGCATGCAGATGCTATGAGCCATATGTCCAGCACAATCATCCAGGAAATCATGCCATCCTCTACGTGAGCTGAGAAGAGCAAAAAAAGGGCTCAGGAACATGGACACATGAGGAGTAACGCTCTTGCAACAACTGACAACATGCACACCTTGCGGAGTACAGTTTGGAAGGAGTATCGCTGTCGGTCCACAGCGTCATTGAGTAAAGCTAATTTTAATCAAGCTATCAAAACGCATCTTATGCGTACCATAAGTGCATCTGTGACATGCCCATAAACACCTACGCTTACATCCACACATGCTTTCATGAAGTGAAGGAGTTGATCCAAAAGGTGCGCACTTGTTTGTTGAGCTGCCTGCACTCAAGCTCCAGCTCTTCCTTGCTGCCCCCCAGCGCTTGTTCCTGCGTCCTGCGGCTGATGCCCAGCCGTTTCTCCTCTGCATCTAGGGCCTGCAAGAGAACCCATACAATAGTGTACATGTGTGTTTGTGTGAAACAGAGCCTTACATTTGCACAGTCTTTTCCAACACGATTTTCCATGTTCTCCCTATAGGTTTTACAAGGTGCTTGTATGTCATGCACACACCACTGAGGTTTCCATGCTATGCTTCACTGAGGTTCGTGCTCTACTGACTTTTGACACAAGGTGCTTGTATGTCATGCACACACCACTGAGGTTATCATGCTATGCTTCACTGAGGTTCATGCTCTACTGACTTTTTTTTGCTGAAAGTGCTGTTACATCATGTACACACTGTGTATGGGAACCTGGATTTGTGGTCACACATCTGATGGAGGCTCAAATGCCTGAGGTCTATGAAGGAACTTCAAATGCCTGAGGTCTATGAAGGAACTTCATTCCTGTCCACTGTGCGGGACTCACTTGCAGTGTAAGCTCTAACATTGAGTACCTCCTTCGTAAATACTGTCTTGCCTCCCGCGTTAAATTTCATCTTTTTCATTGCATATCTAATCAGCAATGTAAGCATTCCCACAACTTATAGACACCCTCTGCGTCTCACCAATATGAGCATTCCCGTGTATTGTAAGCACCTTCTGCGTACCAGCAATAAGAGCATTCCTGTGTCTTGTACACACCCTCTGTGTACCAGCAATATGAGCATTCCTGTGCCTTGCCAACACCCTATGCACCTCACTCAACACAGAAGATTTGTTAGCCTCCAGGCTCTCTGCTTCCAGTGAAACTATTTCACTTCCTCTCATCCTCACTCTCTTGCCATGATTGCCACGCTCTCACCATGATTGCCACACATTCTCTCGCTCAACTCAGGCGACCAGATAGCCTCTAGTTACTCTGCTTTTGATGAACATCTGACGTACTCGCTGTGATTACCCCTCCTCACCTCTGACGACAAAACGGCCTCCAGGTACTCTGCTTGCTCGCTTTCAGACATGTTGGGTGTGTCCTCCAGCTTTCTCCTCAGCTGCACGCCAGCAGGCACATCCAAACACGTGCCCATGAAGTACGGGTATGCAGGCACACACCAAGCAAAGCCATAAAAGGCACATCTAAGCACATGCCCTTGAACAAAAGCATGCGTGCGCGGGTATACAACAAGCGCAACGGCAGCAGACACATACCAAGCATATGCAGCGGCAAAAAAATTGAAGCACATGCCAACGAACACAAGCGGGCTTGTGAAGGCACACACCAAGCATATGCCTGTAAAAAAAGTGTATCTGTTTCTCTGTGTGTGTGTGTGTGTGTGTGTGTGTGCGCGTGTGCGTGTGCGTGTGTGTGTGTGTGCGCGTGTGCGTGTGCGTGTGTGTGTATGTGTGTGCGTGTGCGTGTGTGTGTGTGCGCGTGTGCGTGTGTGTGTGTGTGTGCATGCGCAGCCTTGTACAGATTTGCTCCATGCACTTCTAAAACAAACACATGAAACAAAGTAGTAAACGCAGGATTGTAAATCCCAGGTGACCAAAGCAGATGAGCAGCTCCAACCAGACGCTTCTGCAGAGGTATAGCTCCAACAAATGCTCGCAGAGGCAGAACCAAATGACGCTTGCAGAGACAGCACCAAATAAAGATTTGCAGAGGCAGTACCAAATGAAGCTTGCAGAGGAGGCATGCACCAGCGGAGCATTCGCAGAGGCAGCGCCAGGAAAATACTTGCAGATGCATCACCGAACGCATACTCGCAGAGGCAGCACCAGCAAAACACTTGCAGAGACAGCACAAAACAAAGAGATGCAGAGGCAGCACAAAACAGACGCCCGCAGAGGAGGCACGCTCCAGCGGAACGCTTGCAGAAGAGGCACCAGACACATACTTGCAGAAACAGCACCAAACAAACGCTTGCAGATGCACCACCAGCAAAGTACTTGCAGATGCTCACAAAGCTAGCGCACATGTGCTGCTTGTACAGTTGCAGATGCAGCACCAAACACACGTTTACAAAGCCAGCATTCACCATGTGCTGCTTGTACAGTTGCAGATGCAGCACCAAACACACGATTACAAAGCCAGCACTCACCATGTGCTCCTTGTACACGAGCTCCGCCTCCGCAGCTTGCTCCTTGGTGCAGACCTACAAGGGTTCAAGAATGAGCATCACAATTAGCTTTCTCCTTGGTGCACATCTGCACGATCAGAGGTCAGTGTTAGAGACGGCTTATTCCTTGGTGCAAACCTGCAGAGTGAGGTTATGCGTACCATAATTGCCTTGCTCCTTGGTGCAAACCTGCATGGTGAGTTGTAACCATAATTACCTTGCTCTTTGGTGCAAACTTCCATGCTGCAGACACACTTAAAAAAATAAGAACTACGTCAGCAGAGGAAGCTCCCTCTGCATCAATGAAGAAAGAGCAGATAAATTGGCTCCAAAAGCTGCGAATCTTCTCCACTGCAATGCAGACACTCTCCATCCCTGAAGACAATCAGCATAAAATCATGATGCATCGAGCAGCACGCGCTCCTGTCCTCCAGCAAAAAACAGCCTGCCTCATCTTCCTTGCTCGATGTTGTCTTTGGCTCAGGAAAACAATGTGTTCTCAGCAGATACACTGGCTGGCCCCTTCAAAGTGCAGGGGCACTACCGGCTTGTCCTGGCAAACCTCAATTTCAACAAAGTTAACAGATAGGATGAAAAGGGACAACGTGTGCATGCAAAGCATGGCAGCAGCGGTCAAACTTCAGGAAAAAGAAACAAACACAGCAACCAGGGGGAAGGCAGCCATTCCCATAGCAAGCAACTCATACAACAACAAAATAGACGTTGCAACTTCATTTTCACACGTCTTGACGTTTCACACCTGCCACTATCGTCCTTTACCAAAACCAGTGTGATCATAACATGTAAAAGCCTTTTACATGCAAAAGCTGTTACCGCTGCAGTTCAGAGGCAATGCACATGAACACATGCTCAAAGCAGCGCCATGGTAGGCAAACACTTGCTATGTATGCTCGCTGTCCTCCAAGTGCACGTTTGCTAGCCCAGCCGCACAAGCCAAAGGGGTGTTGCCATGTGCAAGGAGGCATGCACATGACCTACAAACCCAAGGACAAACACAGCTAGCACATGCACTTGCTGCTCTGTGACCCAAGGATCAGCGAATACCCCATGAGCAAACACCTAGGAATAAGCATGAAGTCAGCGCACTCACTTCCTGCGCTAGCCCTGTGACGAAGGGCAGGTTCTCCTGCTCAGCCTCCAGGACCTGCTTGTACTCCTTTATCGTGTCCCTCAATTTCTGGAGCTGGTCCTGCAGCCCAGGCAACAAAAGTGTGTGCTGTGGGTGAAACACAAGCGAGCGCACAGGCAAATTTGCTGGACTCCTTTATGGTATCCCTCAATTTCTGGAGCTGGTCCTGCAGCCCAGGCAACAAACGTGTGTGCTGTGGGTGAAACACAAGCGAGCGCACAGGCAAATTTGCTGGACTCCTTTATGGTATCCCTCAATTTCTGGAGCTGGTCTTGCAGCCCAGGCAACAAACGTGTGTGCTGCGGATGAAACACATGCAAGCGCACAGGCAAATTCGCTGAGGGCCCCTCAGATATTGTGCCAATAAGCGCGCAACTGTGCTGCATCGCAGGAATGGATGTGTAACACCAGGGGCAAATCTCTTGGATCAGCTTGGTTGCGACAGAAGCAACAGCCATTGGGCTTAGGCCTCACAAGCATTGCACAAACGAGCGCGAAATCCCACTGCATCGCAGGAATGGATGTATGGCACCGGAGGCGTCCCTCTTGCGAATAACAGGTCACGGAAGCAAACAGCTTCCACTTAAAATGCTTGACTGCTAGCCTCTGCTTATAAACAAAGGAGCGCAGCTGCATGGCGCTGGAGGCGTTCCTCCTCAATTGAGGAATGGGTCCTGAGAAATCAAGATCCCAGAGACATATCTAGATGGGTATAGACATTGATTCCTCAGACTCCTGCACAAGAAATGCCACGAGCTTTGTGCTTCTGGGAGTGTGCGTCCCTCCCATGCCTATGGCATAGCTCGCTGCACCTGCAGAGCAGACAGAACTACACGTGCTCGTACTATGAGCCCTGCCTTCACACACCTGCTAAAAGGAGCCTATGCTCTTTTTCACCGTACACGTGTGCAACATGCACACTGCGCTAAGAACAGCCGAAAAATGGAAGCCGTGCTACGAAACCAACTGCCAAATGGGAGCCTGTGCTACACATCTGCAATCTGGCCCTCGAGCAACACCCGAATAAGGAGCCATATGCAAATGCAGGAGCCCATGACATTGGTTTTGAATAAGAAGGCATTTCGACATGCTGTTGGGTACTCTGCGTGGCGCCAGACAAGAGTGCAGGTGCATGTATCAATTCAAAGGTTGGACAAACAAAGCAGTCAATACATGAGACCTGACACTGCTTGCGCATAACAGAGAACCTCCCAAAGCGATGCTGCATACCAAACCGGTACCAAATGCCAACGCGGTGCCATATGTGCCACAGCGGTGCCAAAAGTGACAATGCGGTGCCAAACAGGGGGGTGTCACCAGGCCTGTTTTGGGGGTTACCCTTTAGGAAATTTTCCAAGGCCTTCCAGGCTGCACCATCCACAAAACTGTTAATGCAGTCATATTCTATAAGTACCAGATGCTACAGCGGTGCCAGACATGCCACAGCGGTGCCATATGTGCCACAGCGGCGCCATGTGTGCCAATGCCGTGCTGTATGTGCCACAGCGGTGCCAAATGTGCTAATGCCAAGCAGTGCCATATTTGCCACAGTGGTGCCATGTGTGCCACAGCGGTGCTACATGTGCTACAGCGGTGCCACATGTGTGCTACAGCGGTGCCACATGTGTGCCACAGCGGTGCCATCTTTGCCACAGTGGTGCCATATGTGCCACAGTGGTGCAACATGTGCCACAGCGGTGCCATACATGCTATAGCAGTGCCATATGTACCACAGTGATACCGAATGTGCC
Organism: Dunaliella primolecta; assembly: GCA_914767535.2. Classification (NCBI taxonomy): domain Eukaryota; kingdom Viridiplantae; phylum Chlorophyta; class Chlorophyceae; order Chlamydomonadales; family Dunaliellaceae; genus Dunaliella; species Dunaliella primolecta. The sequence continues at coordinate 17,157,986 of OU611752.1, forward strand.
ACAGCGGTGCTGTATGTGCCAATCTGGCGCCATGTGTGCCACAGCGGTGCCACATGTGTGCCAATGCGGTGCTGTATGTGCCGATGCGGTGCCATACGTACCAACGCAGTGCCATATTTGCCACAGTGGTGCCATATGTGCCACAGCGATACCGAATGTGCCACAGCGGTGCCATGCGTGCCACAGCGATACCGAATGTGCCACAGCGGTGCTGTATGTGCGGATGCGGTGCTATACGTACCAACGCAGTGCCATATTTGCCACAGTGGTGCCATATGTGCCACAGCGATACCGAATGTGCCACAGCGGTGCCATATGTGCCACAGCGATACCGAATGTGCCACAGCGGTGCTGTATGTGCCAATGTGGTGCCATGCGTGCCACAGCGGTGCCAAATGTGTGCCAATGCGGTGCTGTATGTGCCGATGCGGTGCTATACGTACCAACGCAGTGCCATATTTGCCACAGTGGTGCCATATGTGCCACAGCGATACCGAATGTGCCACAGCGGTGCCATATGTGCCACAGCGATACTGAATGTGCCACAGCGGTGCTGTATGTGCCAATGTGGTGCCATGCATGCCACAGCGGTGCCAAATGTGTACCAATGCGGTGCTGTATGTGCCGATGCGGTGCCATACATACCAACGCAGTGCCATATGTGCCACAGTGATGCCATATGTGCCACAGCGGTGCTGTATGTGCCACAGCGGTGCCATATGTGCAAAAGCGGTGCTGTATGTGCCACAGCGGTGCTGTATGTGCCACAGCAGTGCCATATGTGCCACAGCGGTGCTGTATGTGCCACAGTGGTGCCAAATGCCGAGATACATTATAGCGTCACAGCATCGACGCCACACACAGCCTCACTGTGATAGTTTCACATTGCATTACACTCTGAATGTAAAATGTTGGCTGATTGTCACAAGGAGCTGAGGATTGGCCAGAGCGTTGTGACGCACTGATCTTAGAAGGAAGGATAACATGCCATGTTGGGAATGTCAACTTGCCTGCAGCCCCTTCAGCTCCCGGCCCGCCTCTCCCTCTGCCTCTGCGGCTCTCTGGATCTCTCTCTGGTAGCTGCTGTAGTCGTTCCTGGCTTGCACCTGCCCCCTGTGTGCAGCACATGCAACAGGCAGCACATTGGAGTTCTAAATCTCTCTCTGGTAGCTGCTGTAGTTGTTCCTGGCTTGCACCTGCTCCCTGTATTCAGGCACTTTGCAAGAGGCAGTGCATTTGAGGTGGCTGCTCAATGCAACTTGCACAGAGGGGCCTGGTCCTGCCTGGTTTTGGCCTGCCCTCCCCGCAGGTTGGACGCAGCAGGCAAATTTCAAGCTGGGGTCTGAGCACCCTTCTTTGACCAACTTTACATCCATATCGACACCTGCCTCAAATCCAGGCCGCCCTACATCCTGCAACACCGACCTCAACCCATACCCCAGACCAAATTCACAATCAGGTCAAATCAGGAGTTATTCAAACCCATATCAATATCCACCTAAAATCCATGTACGCTTGGTCGGGCTCCTCTAATCCCAGCAGCTTGCAACACCTACCTCAAATCCATGTACGCTTGATTGAGCTCCTCATGCCGCTTCCTGGCAGCCTCCAGCTCCTGCTCTTTCTCATTGCACTCCATCTGCGCGGAGCAGCATGGCACCAAAATACAAGATTGTCTGGCACTCAAGCATGGTGTGCTGCTTTGCAGAATCATTGTGCAGCAAGGCAGCCTCCAACTCCTGCTGCTTGACGTTGTGTGCCATCTGCGCGGAGCAGCACGGCACCCAAACATGGTATTGCAGGTGAGAAGCCAGGTTTGCAGCTCCCCCCCCCCTCCCCCTGTTACCTGCCCAAAGAGTGTGATGCCTAGTAAGGGTACTCTCCACCGTTCTAGCCACACACAAGCCACAAGTCATCTACAACACCATCGTACCAATGGTGCCCATCTTTCTTGTCTTATGAGAGAAGGGGCAGCCTGGGGAGGTGACCAAGCTATAATGCACACCACTCAACAAGTAAACTAAAAGATAAACCTAAACGTGTTACAACCCCACTCTCTCACCCACTCAACCTACAATCCAACCCCCAGACCCGCAGCAGCTATCACCGGCATACCTGTGCTTTGGTGATGTCCACTTGCAGCTCTTGCAGGGTTTCTGTAGCGACACGCAAGCGAGCATCCTCAGCATCGTCAGCCGCCTCTGGGGCGAGGTCATTGGCCTGGTTCTGGAGCTTGTTCATGCCGTTTATGGCTTCCCTCTGCGTTCTCAAGTGGGGCATGGCAACGTTGATCAAACTGGAAGAGTCCTCTTTCCTGTTGCGTCTGTTCTAAGGCATGCAAATGAGATCATTTTCATGGTGTGCGTTTGGGGTTTGTTCATGCCGTTTAATGGCTTTCCTCTGCGTTCAAAAGTCAGGCTTGCCAAGCGATGGAGTTGACATGTGCCTGCCATGATTGCTGTGCTTGTCTCCTGCTGTTTAAAAACATGTGTGAATGTGCTCTGTGTGTGTGTGTGTGTGTGTGTGTGTGTGTGTGTGTGTGTGTGTGTGTGTGTGTGTGTGTGTGTGTGTGTGTGTGTGTGCGCGCGCGCGCGTGCGTGCGCGCGTGCGCGCGCATGTGTAATTATACTTATAAGTGCGCGTGCACACGTGTGTGATGGGCTCAGAAATGGACGGACCTTGGCGCCTCATACTGCCATGCGTTTCCTGTCAGCATCTTTCATCCGTGCCTCCAGCATTCCCATCTTGCTGGACTGACAGGGACGGAGGTGGAAAGACATCTTGCATTGACTGACTTGGACTGACCTTGGTGCCTTGTTACACAAGTTGCGCCTTTTGATGCACACCCCCAGCACAGCACCAGCTTGCACGACTGACCTGGTCTAACATCCTGCATTTCCTGACAAGGACTGACCTTGGCACTTTGCAGTTTCATGCACTCCTTGTCCACATCCTTGATGCGCGCCTCCAGCAGCCTGAGCTTGCCCTCCACCTCCGTCAGAGCCTCCTGGTGCTTGCCCAGCTCGGTGGCCTCTTTTGCGATGAGGTCGCCTAGCTGCTGGACTTGCTGCGTGGCGCTCATGCCCAAGGATGGAGGCCTGTGTGCAAAGGTTTTGTAGCGGTCCAGTATGGTCCACTTTCATAAATGTCCATAGAATTTACAGGGAGCGCTCATGTTTGAGAAGGGGGGCCTGCAAGCACCAGGTTTCAAAAAGATGCACCATGATCTACGCAGATTTGTAACCGTCCATAAAGCATCACACCATAAAGCATTGATACAGTATGAAGGCGTGTATGCCAAACAAGTGGGGCCTGCAAGCACAAGGCTCCGTAAAGGTCAACCACGGTACATAAGGTACATGAACGCCCATAGAGCATGCAGGCCCTCGTGAGCATGCTCATGAAGAAAGGCTGTGAGCGTGAAGGTCCATACAGGTCCTTGGAGGTCCATAAAGGTTCACAGACGCACATAAAGCATTGAGGCAATATGCGCATAATGGGGGCCTGTAAGGGTGGAGGCCCATCCAGGTTCGCAAGGTCTATAGAGGTTCATAAAAGTCCATGAGGCACAAAGTGGCTTTTGCGCAAGAAGATGGGGCTGCAAGCATGAAGGCCCATAGCACATCTGCGTGTAGCCGCACAAAAAGCACTGTGTGTGCTTGTGTGCATGTGTGCACGAATGCATGCGTGCATGGATGCATGCGTATGTTTGTGCATATGTGCATGTGTCCATGTGTGTGTGTGTGTGTGTGTGTGTGTGTGTGTGTGTGTGCGTTTGTGCATGTGTCCATGTGTATGTATGTTCGGTTGTTGTGTGAGCACAAGCAGACCGTGCACATGTGGTGAGTGCATGTGCGCTCTGCCCATATATATAATCTGCGTGCTTCTTGGATTGCAAATCATAAGGAAATGTGTGTTGTGAAAAGGCTACTAGGAGGAAGAGCACGTCTCACCGGTTGTTCTGGCGCGGTCTGACCGTCTGCATCTTGCCCCCCTGGAATGAGATGCCGTTCAAGGAGATGGCGTTGAAGCCAGGGCCGGCTGCATTGTTGTAGATCACATCTCGGCCATCATTGTCATTGTTGACTAGCACTACCTGCTCCACCTGCACAAAGGAAAGGAAGGAAGAGTGTACACCAGCTAAGATGCTGCGTGCAATGAGGAAAGCCTGCGCCTGCATGTTGCCACGACATGTAAGCAACAAACAGGACACCAGGACATCCAACAAGACACAGATAGATAGATAGATAGATAGATAGAGAGATAGATAGATAGACAGATAGATAGATAGAGAGAGAGAGTGAGAAAGATAGATAGAGAGAGAGTGAGTGAGAAAGAGAAAGAGTGTGAGAGAGAGAGAGATTCAATTAAGCCAAAACCTGCACCGTTGTGGGACGTCAGGAACCCGCCATCCTCATCACTGTTCACCCGCACCCTTTGCGGACACCACAGTGACAACAGAGCGAGCAGAGCAGCGAAAGGCTTTATCCTGCAGCAGCTCCGTACGCTGCACTTCCAACTGCATCAGCGTCATGGCGCAGACAGCAGCATGCTTTGCAAACAGCCTAACCCACCCCCTGCATGCCCCAACCATGCAACCCTAACCAACACCATGATGGAGGCCTTAGAGGTCTTTGCCTTGAGATGCCGCGCGTGCTTGAAGAGCCATGGTGATGTGCTAAAGCTGAACGGCACAGGAGGGGAAGCGCGCACCAAAATTGCGTCGCGCATAGAAAAAAATCTGGAAATGTTGTGTCCTCGAGAACTCGGAAAAATGCCTGCATGGTCCCAATGTTTGTGTCCTAAGGGGTGGTCAAGCAACGCCTGAACCCTTGTCATGCAAGCATGGCTCAATGTACTTCTAAATTGCGTCTGTGGGGATTACAGCACCTCATTGTAGTTCTGAACTTGGCCTCCTCCAAGGACAAGCTACCGAGATGCTTGCGCACACACGCCTACCTCCAGACCCAGGGTGAGGAAAAACGAGGAAATCCTGTAAGCAGCATAGACAAAGCCCTTACAATTGAGGAAAGCAGGTTTACAAAGCCCTCACCTTGGCTGAATCCACTAGCATGTTGACGATCGGTATCGCCACCTGGGGGCCATGATCCTTGGAGACCTCTATCATGTCCAAAATGGTAACATAGCCCTGAAACACACATATGGTACCTCACATATGAGTGGAGAATGGGAGAAGGAGAGTCCGGATGCCCAGGAACATGGCAGACAACCCTCCAGATCCATATTAGCTCTGTTTCTGGCTCTCATTTAGGCTAGCTGTGTCTAGTGCAGGTTTGTGGGCCCTTTGGTGAGGCCCTTGCTAACCTGCTAGTTAGGAAACCTTCCCTTAATGCACGCGGCCTCATGCCTGCATAGACTTTTTTCTTTTCTTTTCTTATGAGCATACTAGTGAAGAGAAAGACACAAGTGAAACCTCATATGTATGAGCATACAAGTGCAGAGAAGGTCACATGTGTAAGGACACATATGAAATGGGTAAGGGAACACTTACATACGGCATGTGTGTAAGGACACATATGTGGACACATTCCATGCCTGCCTGTGCATGCTTCATGCATTAGGGCAGTGTGCTTGCAAGGCTTGGGAAAAATAAGAAGATGGGTAATGCAACAAACTGAAGTAAGAGGGTGGACTGCATGCACGCATGAAATGAGGGTTTGCGACTGCTGTATAAAGTGATCCACAACAAGGTGCTTGCTGGTCATGGATGTTATGCACATCTGCTCAGACACACCTTGTGGATGTTGTGAAAGAGAACTATATAACACTCCAGACATGGAGCTCCATGATAAAGCAGGACAATGGCAGGAGCTAGCATGCATGTTGCTTACTTCAATAGTCAACAAATCAACGGAAGTAATTCATGACACTAAACGTACGGACTTGAGTGGTGGAGGTGCAACCGTGGTGCTTGCTCGGCAGAGGATATCTTCTAATGAACGCTGCTTACGTCGAAGAAGTCCACCTCTCCATAGCTCAAGCAACTTGCAACCCTAACTCTCCATCCATGAAAGTACATTCCATTCCCCCTTTTATCGTTCCTGCTCTCCCTCCACCCCTCTCTCTCTCCCTGTATCTCTCTCTTTCTCTCTCTCTCTCACACATACACACACACATACAAGAATACCCAATCAACACAGATCGCATGTTCTCACAGCCTAAGGAATGCAAGCATGCGCACAAGTTTAGCGTGCACATGGGTACGCACCTCTTTTGGCTTCCTGGTAATGTTGTGCAAGCTCAAGCCTGGTCTGGTCTGTATCACAGTGACTTGCTGCGCTTGGGCCTGCAGTTTGCGTGCGTGTGTGGAAGTGTGTGACAATGTGTGGAAAGATGACCAGATGCTGAAGAAGCAGCATTGAAAGCAGATTCCTTTTTTTTTGCTAAGGACATGTGTGAGCGTTGCGCTTGCACGTGGCCGTGCGTATACTCGCGCACGCACACCCACCCACCCACACACCCACACCCACACCCACACCCACACACCCACACCCACACCTGGCTGGCGAGGCGCCTGAGCAGCTCTGCGTCCTGCTTGCTGAAGCAGATGAAGTTGGTCAACAGCCGCCCAATGCCGGTGTCAATGGAAACAGACCACCTGCACACAGAGGGATGCATGGCAATACACGATCACGGGTGTTGGTGGGTAAAGAGGGTCTGGCCACTACCAGAGGCGTTTAGAGCCTCTGAAGCGCCTCTTCCCCTCTGTAGGGGGTCTCTCTGCGTTGATTTTGGCAGAGTCTGATTTTCACACTGTGACAGAGGCCCTTATTGATTCCAAGCTTTTCAGGCACAGTTCTGCATAATGAAAAGCAATTAGTCGATACGCGGGACAGCTTGCCAGCATAACTGACAGGGCAGAAGAAGTTTGGCGTGCTATCTCCCCCCCGCCTCCCGCCCCCCCCCTCAATTCCCACCCGGTTCGACAATTCTCTGTTTGCCCTCAAATTGTCAATCCACAGGTTGTCCGTCGCCTGGCATTTGTTGCTCAAGTTCAGTCTCAAGAAATTCCAGGGGAAATGTCTGTGGTGTCCATTTGTGATGCAGTTGCGTACCCAGGGTGAAGGGAGGGGGGTTGCATTCTCACATGCAAAGTACCCACACCCCGACCCACACCCCCTTGGCATTAACCCAGAACCCTTGGAAAGCCCATGCAGTCCTATGCTCACTCACCAGAGGGCAGCAAAATGCTCATGCAGCCACGCTTTCCACATCAGTAAATGATTCACCTACATGGAGCGAGTCATGCCTATGCAGGCAAGCACGTCAATGCACGGGGCCTTTGCCCCTGCGGGTCCTTTCCTTCCCTTTTTTTTGGCAAAGCCCCAGTCATGGGGCGTGAGTCCGTAGGGTCGAGTGTTTCCCAATGCCGGCCTGCCTGGCCCACCCAGCGCAACCCCCACCCTACAAATTGGTAGCCCAAGCAAAGCATCTATTGAGGCTGCCAGAATTGCGTGGCTTGCTGTGGAACGTGGAGCGTGGGAGCGTGGAGTGTGGCTTACGGTGCAGCGGGAAAAAATCAAAGCTTGAATGGTAGGTAGCCAAGAAGGAGCAAACCCAGCCCGGTAGCCTACGCCCACAGAACAGCACCTGCTGGCACAGGCTCACCCAGCATGCTTTTGTTCTTACAAATGCCAGGTTCGGTGCTGAGTGTGGCCCGGCTAACAGGACCTAGTTTGCTTTTGCAGGCAGGACCAGCTCGCCGGAAAGGCTGGGAGGTCACCAAAAAGGGTCGGAATCAGCATTTTTTGAGAGTAGCTTTTGGTGCGTTTACCCCTTTTCCTTTTTAAGGGCACACACACATCAGAAATAGTTAAGCCCATGCTGCCAACAACTGGCATCAATGATGCTCTTGAAGGCACATCGACTATGAAAGCAAGTAAAATACATTTATTCTTTGCATGCATTGTGAAACCAGCTGAGCCCACTTAGGATCAGTGATGCCCAAGCAGGCACATTTTAAGACCGGCTCAAAAGGGTGCACGTGCCCTTTCAAAGAGGATGCACACTTGTAGTGCACGGTACCTCTGAAGCCCATGCCGCACTCACTTGGAGTCAGTTATGCTCGGGTGGGCACCGGCAGGTGTTCACTTCAACTACAGGCATCAGCAGGGCTTCAATTATGATAGGCAGGTTAGGTACTAGGTAGGCACCAACAGATCTGAGAATTAAAACCAACACTCACTTGGGGTCGGTTATGCTCAAGTAGGCGCCAACAGGTCCAATGGGCTGGTGCTGGAAATTGCGTGCGTTTCTCTTGATGAGCTCCACCAGCTGGCACACCTGGGTATGCAACGGAAGTGCACAAACTGCCAGGCTTGCAATGGTCTTAAAAAGTACCACAACCCAATAGCCTGTGTTTCCTTGAAAAGAGCGCCACCTCCAAAAGCGCACACAATGGCATGCATGCATGCATGGTCCTCGCAAGTGGGACCAGCACATGCAACAGCAAGGTCGGTACCCAAGTTCGGCTCCTCTTGATAAATACAACCAGCTGGCTTGCAAGCATGCAAGTAGTGTGTAAAGTGTGAAAGGAAGGCAGTTTCTTGCTCAACCACACGGGTGATCTTACGGACACACTACCTGGTGCAATGTGCCGTCCCATAAACAGACCCCCCCCCTCCAACTGTCTCACTCAGACCCCCCCCCCCCCAAACTGTCTCACTCAGCCATTCATGCATCCTGCATGCATCCTTGTGTGCCCTGAGCAAACCAAAACATTTGTATGTCTCAAATACTGAGATTTGCTGAAGGGTTGGCAGGTGGTGGTGCTGTGTGTGGCCCAGAGGCTGTTTTGAACCCACTGGCAGTAAGAGGCGGATTTTCAAATTGGCACCAATTGACCGGTGCTCCTGGACCCAAGCTCCTCTGAGGTCTTTTCCATTCATGCTGCGATATCAGATTTTGTCGTGGGCTCTGGGGAAGCGTGTGGGGAACCCATCTGGACAGGTGTGCAACTGATGCAGTTGATAACACCGCTTTGCAACCGCTGCATCCCCCGACAACCTGAGCACATCTTTGGGTGCGGGGTCAATTGATGCATCAAATGAAATTAGAATGAGCCCAATCGGTGGTGTGCATGAAGAGTGGTGTGCTTTCAACTGAATCAGCGCACACATTTCCTGTGCCACACTCGCACCCAGTTCCATACCAGAGGTTTGGGGTACCATAGAGGATTTTAGGCACTCTAAGGGCGCAGTTTGGCACATTGAGCGTGAAAAATTAAACAATCCCCTGTATCAGCGATTTTTGAATCTTTTCCGTCTACCCGCTGTACCTCACCCTACCCCATTAACACCCATGTGCAGAACTGAAAATGTGCTATCCAATGCACTTTTCTGGTCCTGGAATGGTGCAGTGGGTGCTGAGATATGGTCGAGAAATGCTTAGTGAGACATTTTGCCCAAGATAGGGATGTGTGTTCATTGGAACGACCAATAGGGAACACTAAGATGGGGAGAAATTTACAAGACTAAACAGGCAACAGAAGTATGATGACATGCAATGTTATCAAGAAAGGATTTGTTGTTATATTGTGTGACAGCATTTATTATATTGCATAACAGCATTTATTATTATTTGTATTGCATGTCCACGACCAGTTTGAATGGTCCCCTCTTGAAAATTAATGAAAATTCAATTTTAGTTTGGATGGGGGTCCCATAATTAAAATTTCAATTTGAATGGGTTTGATAGCCCTCTGGCTGGCACTAGTTTTTCAATTCAAATACCTAATTTGATTATGGATTGCTACTGCTGCTCAGGGGCAGGGGGCTGGACAGGCTTAGGGCGCAATTTTGCTCCCTGAGAAAAATACGCCTCTGAATCAGCAAGCAAACCCAAGCAACATCACTTGAGCTCATGCATGCAACATCAACCGAGCTGTCACCTGGAGGGTGCCCCACTGAAATCTTTTGCTTGACTGACTGCCCCTTCCTGGATGCCTTGGCAAGGCTGGATTAGTGTGCTAAGAGCTGCTGGGTGGGGTTTACTGGCTTTAGACACCTAGCTAAGGGGTTGGAGCTTGAGGGGGCCTGGGAGGGCTATTTTCTGCACAAGCCCTTTTCAGCCCCAACATTAACCAATTTTCCATTCAAATGGGGTTCGAATGCCTGGCAATAAATAATAAAAAATTTCGAATTTTGGCTCCAGAATTAATTATTTTTTTGAACTGGTCGTGGACACACAATATTAGCAATGCTTCAATAGAAAACGTACATTACAATTTGGGACGGAGAACAAAAGGTTTGTGCAGGTTTTAAGGCAGTGTGTCTATAGATATCAAGATTTTGATATTATAGGCAAATTCAGGTGAGTAATGTAGTAAACATGACATTTGCTTTGGCGAGTCTTGGTCCAAAGGCAGGACTCATCGCACAGCAACAACCATGACCAATGCCCTTTCTAGCTTTTGACGTCCTTTCCTTTCTCATCAACTGCAGTTGTGTGGTGGCCACTTAGTGCTTTCACCTCACAGCACAAGAATGAAAGCAACAGGGGACTAAAATAAGTAAAATCTACAAACCTCTACAAAACGCGCCTGATGGCCCCCTCATCCTTGTGACTTCCTAAAGAAAAAAGAGAAGAAAGACAGATAACAATCTGAACTGCAACGCACCGCGCGTCCTCCGAAGGCCATGGCTCTGTTCTTGGTAGACTGCTCCAGCTCTTTTTTTTCATTCTCCAAGCTCTGGACCTGCACACGAAATGAAGTACGCCAAACCAATGCTTTACCACTCCCAAACCATTGCCATCAACATCAAGCCCTGGATTTGCACGAAGAAGCAGCATGTCAGAGCTTTTCAGCCAAAAGGGTAGCGCTTATTGAACATTTCAAACTTTTCCAGGTTCTTTACCAACGTCAACACTGCAGCTGCGTTGACTCTCTTTTTCAGCCGCAGTACATCCTAGACACAAATCCAACTTGCAAGGAGAGCTCACAGCATACATTTCCACATAGCATTGCTGATGGCAAGATGCTGCGCTGGGCATAACATTCCAAAATTCATTTTTACCACAGCAAACAAGCGGCACCCAAAACTAAGAGCACATGGGCTCGGCCAAATAGGATGGGAGCACAATGAGCTGTAAGATGGTTTACAACAACAACAACAGCAGCAGCAGCAACAACAACAGCAGAAGAAGTCATTGCCTACGTGGTTTTTCTTTTCTTTTTCTTTCCTTCTAACAATACGATTAAAAAATAAGAAATAACAACAATAACAACAGCAGCAACGACAACAAGAACAACAGCAACGACAACAACAACAACAACAACAACAACAACAACAACAACAAGAATAAGGAAAATAAATAAGGAAGGTGGGAAACACAGATCTGTGGTAATCTTGCCAGACAAAAGTTAAAAGAGAAGACGTCAAATTTCCAAGATTTTTTGATTTCTAACAGAAATATGCTTCTCATAAGGCCACTGAACCTAATGGGCAGTGCAACAAAATGTGAAGAGAAACACCCTCCTTCATGCTTGACAGCTGCAAATCACTTTCTACAACACAAAACACTGCTGTTTTAGTGCGTGCTTTGTGCACGAGAGAAGAGCACCAGGACCTTGATGCACAAACGGCTGGGAGTTGGCTGACAATGATTGACCCACATATGTCTGAGAGCTGAATTACGCATGCCTGGATCACAAGAATCAGACCCACATGCGCCTGACTCACAGACGCCTGGGAGCTGGCTCACACATGATTGACCTAAGAATGCCTGAGTTTTGAGCCACACACGCCTGGCTCACAAATGCCTGACTCACATGCGCCTGACTCACAGACGCCTGGGAGCTGGCTCACACATAATTGACCTACAAATGCTGAGTTTTGAGCCACACACGCCTGGCTCACATGCTTTGCTCCGGCTCACAAATGCCTGACTCACACATGCCTGGCCCACAAGCGCCCGGGAGCTGACTCACAAATACCTAGGATCTGATCACCATGTGGTGCAGCTGTTTCGGTGCATGCCCGTGGAGATACAAGAGATACAGAAACTCGACTCACGTATGACTGGGAGTTGACTACCCTGTGATGCAGATCTGCCCACTGCTTTTTCAGCACATCTTGCTGCCCAGTGAGCTCCCTGCACCACACAGGGAAAGAAAGGGATTGTGCTGTGGGCTTGCAGCAGTGGATCAAAAATTAGTGCACTTCATAGCAGCTCACTGCATCACATAGCAGCTCAGAGCATTACGCAGAGACTCAACAGAACAGCCTGTAAGAGCAATCGGCCAGAGCACAGAGCTCACGGCATCACGCAGGGACTCAACAGAACAGCCTGTGAGAGTTATCGGCCAGAGCACAGGAGCTCATGGCATCACGCAGGGACTCAACAGAACAGCCTGTGAGAGCAATCGGCCAGAGCACAGAGCTCACGGCATTACGCAGAGACTCAACAGAACAGCCTGTAAGAGCAATCGGCCAGAGCACAGAAGCTCACGGCATCACGCAGGGACTCAACAGAACAGTCTGTGAGAGCAATCGGCCAGAGCACAGGAGCTCAATGCAGCAGGAAAACTCAAGACAAGGAAGGGCCCAAAGCATGGAGAAGTCCAAAGCACCAAAAGGTTTCAGGCATGGTCACCACCTGCTTTATCGATGCTTGATAATGCCACACCACGCACCACCTGCTTACTTATGCTGGATGATGCCCCACCACGCACCACCTGCTTATTAATGCTTGATGATGCCACACTGCACACCTCCTGCTTAAGTATGCTGGATGATGCCACACCACGCACCACCTGCTTAACTAATTATGCTGGATGATGCCACACCACGCACCACCTGCTTAACCACTTATGCTGGATGATGCCACACCACGCACCACCTGCTTAACCACTTATGCTGGATGATGCCACAACACGCACCACCTGCTTAACCACTTATGCTGGATGATGACACACCACGCACCACCTGCTTAACCAATTACGCTGGATGATGCCACACCACGCACCACCTGCTTAACCACTTATGCTGGATGATGCCACACCACGCACCACCTGCTTAACCACTTATGCTGGATGATGACACACCACGCACCACCTGCTTAATTAATTATGCTGGATGATGCCACACCACACACCACCTGCTTAATTAATTATCCTGGATGATGCCACACCACGCACCACCTGCTTAACCACCTATGCTGGATGATGACACACCACACACCACCTGCTTAACCACTTATGCTGGATGATGACACACCACGCACCACCTGCTTAACCACTTATGCTGGATGATGCCACGCCACGCACCACCTGCTTAACCAATTACGCTGGATGATACCACACCACGCACCACCTGCTTAACCAATTATGCTGGATGATGCCACATCACGCACCACCAGCTTGATTATGCTGTAGCTTGTAACACACCACCTGCCTGATGACATCAGAAACACCTGTTAGATTGATGCTGGGTGATGCAAAGTGATCCAGAGAGAGAGAGAGTTAATGAAGCTGAGAATCAGTCTCAGTCTCACACAACAGTGCGCACATCTCAATCTCACACAAATGGGTGCCCGTCTCAGCCCCAAACAACTTGCACACATGTACAGTCTGTTGAGGCATGCGTGCAAGCAAGCCTGTACACGCACATGCATGTATGCATGAACGCACAATTGGCTGAGGCTTTTACGCAAGCATGCGCAATCGGCTGAGGCTTTAAAGCAAGCATGCACAATTGGCTGAGGTTTGTACGCATGCATGCACAACTGGCTGAGGCTTGTACACATGCACACACAAGTGACTGAGGTTTACAACATGCGTACATACTTGTGTGCATGCATGCTCATCATGTTGAGGCTTGAATTTGAGCTTATGAGGACTATGGAGGAAAAATTGTATGCACAACACGCCCCTCTCTTACAGCCTGAAGCCAAAACATAGGAGCTAATGATGCTTCCCGGCCTTGCAGCATTGCAGGCATCAACATATGCTTGAGGTTTTTATCAAGCAATAAAAATGATACCTGGAGGGTACCTTGGTCACTTGGCTGTAAACAGAAAGCCAACCGACCACTTGCTTCACATGTTGCGGTGGAAGCCAGGAGAACGAGCACCAATTTACGTTTGCCTGGCTCAGGTGTCTTGAAGTCTTCGTACAACCCTGACGCAACAGCTCAACATGTGTTGTTGCATCGACCTTCAAGGATGAAAAACAGAATGCTTGACCAATGCAAATTATTTTCCGTTGTATCCACCTACCTCAGTGTGTCCACCTCAGCACATCCACCTACCTCACTGCACCCACTTCACCTCAGCGCATACACCTCATCTCAGCGCATTCACCTCAGGAGATCCATCTTCCTCACTGCATCCACCTCACCTCAGCGCATCCACTTCATTGCATCATTCTCATCTCAGCACATTCACCTCAGGAGATCCGTCTACCTCACTGCACTCACCCCACCTCAGCGCATCCACCTCGGTGCATCATTCTCATCTCAGCGCATTCACCTCAGTACGTCCACTTCAGCACATCCCACTCACCTCGGTGCGTCCACCTCAGCACATCCCCCCCGCATTCACCTCAATTTAATTGAATGCCAATTAGATATGGAAACAGGATCACTCACGTGTAGACAGAGCGAAGGCGTGCAAAGTCCTGCTGGTGCTGGTCAGCAGCATTCTTCAACTCTTGGATCTGTGCACAGAGGGGCAACGAGCACACAGACACAGATTATTTTTTGACCAAAAGTCTCTTCTGTACAGCAAGTTCGGCAGACCCGAGTTTGAATGGAACCTCGGTGCGATTGCTAAACAAAAGGACTTCTTCAAAAACGAAGAATGCCTCCCCTTCCAGCAAATTTGGGAGACATGTTAACCTTGCACATTACTGTCACATCCCGCAGACAAGCTTTCTGTGGCAACATCCCATAAACCCCCCTAGATGTCTCTAACTCATGGTTGGCAGTGTGCCATAGCTAACAAGCAAGGAAGGCTTGAAAGTCCAGCATACATTTGACTCCAAACATGTTTACAATGTACCACAACGCTTGGCCTCACGCTGTGAGCCCCCTAACTCAGCAGGCAGACTGTCAAGAAAACCATGTTGGCAGTAAATTCTTCCCTCAATTGATGGCGGACAAGGGGAAAGGGGCGTTGAAAGCATTACGGGAAATTGGTGAAGCCCATGCGTACATGAGCGCATGCTTGTTTGTGCGTACATGCATGCATGGGTGCATGTGTGTGTGTGTGTGTGTGTGTGTGTGTGTGTG
Organism: Dunaliella primolecta; assembly: GCA_914767535.2. Lineage (NCBI taxonomy): Eukaryota > Viridiplantae > Chlorophyta > Chlorophyceae > Chlamydomonadales > Dunaliellaceae > Dunaliella > Dunaliella primolecta. The sequence goes on from OU611752.1 coordinate 17,173,237, forward strand.
TGTGTGTGTGTGTGTGTGTGTGTGTGTGTGTGTGTGTGTGTGTGTGTGTGTGTGTGTGTGTGTGTGTGCGCGTGCTAGCATGCTGTGCACCAATTATGAAGCACTCCAGCAGGAGTCCAGCAACAGTCCAGAACCACTCCGGCTGTAGCAACTTCAGGCCAGGCTTCTTTTTTTGCTGCACATGTGGTCCTCCGTTGACCAGCACTTGCACAAACCATCATCACCAAATGGTCCAGCTGTGAAGGGAGCACTTCAAATCGAACTGAAAAGTGCAGCGTTCCTATGTAAGTCAACAATTTGCCAAAAACAGAGACCCCTTCATTGATGCTTTTCAGACGCAGCACCGCACAGTACGTCACAGCGAGCACTAGGGAATTTTCTCCTGGCCCTCCCAGGATGCGAGCTCTTTTTGTTGCAGCGGCAAAACACAACAGCAACGCCAGCGGAGGGGAGGGGAGCTGCTAGGGGTGCCCTGGTCAACGCCCTGGAGTTTGGTCAACCTTCTTTTGGGCCAACAGCGCACCCCCTTCTCAAGCGGATTCTCGAAATAATTTGGCTGCTTTTATTGTTGACAACACTAGCTCCAAGGAACTGCTGAGGGTCACGCGCAAGTCCTTGGATAAGTTGGGCACAGCTTTGCATGCACAGGCGCGTCCAAAACTTTGGCATGCTTCCTAACAGGTATGGTCCAGGCATCCCAAATCTCTGTGCCTGAGGTGGTGTGAGTGAGGCTCAGTGGATTTGTTTGACCAGATAAGTGGATCCAGTAAACAATAGGGCTTGCTCCCTGAGGCAACGCCCTTTGGGCATCAACTCCGAATGGGAGCACAACGCCAATAAGGAGACACCCAGGGTGAAAGCACTCACCCCTTGGGAAGCGCTGAAAAAGTTGTTGCATTTCCAAAAACAAAGTCCGAGAACTCAGAACATCCTCCAAGCACTCACCCTCATCTCCAGAAGCGTTTGACTGCATGATCAATTCCTGGGAGCTCGTCAATCCTGCCAGCACTCACCCTCATCTCGAACTCCTGCAGCCGCGCCTTTGCTTGGGCCACCTTTTCATTGTCCGCGCCCTTCAGCATCTTCTCCTTGAAGTGCTGCAAAAAGCAATGTGCACACAAAATACTCATTATGCAGTGGATGAAAGGAAAAAAGCAGGATGGGCTAGAGGAAATCTCCATTTGGCAATGCTGTCAAGGAAAGCAGGACGTAATAAGTTTGAAGTGTTACATTGGCAGCCAAGCAAGGCGCAGGACCCCCCTATGCTAATTAGCGCTTCGTGCTCATGAGGTCCCTGGTTTGATCCCTGGTGACAACACCCTGGCAAAATGCCTCCCCCAAAGGTCTTTGGACCGCTGGACGAGCAGTGACTAACACATGAAACCTAGGGGTCGCAGTGCGCTGTCTTCAGCTCACAAGGACGTGAGCTCAGCAGGGTGGGGGAGAGTGTGACGCCCATGTTAGACCTCTGCCTGCCTTCCATTGCATCTTGGGTAACGCCTTCTCATTTCGAAGTGTTTCAAAAATACACCAGGAACTCCCATCTTGCAGTGGTGTCGGCATCAGTCAGACGGGCAAATAAAAGGACCAGAGAACACCAGCTCGCTTGCCTGTACACATTTTGTTCCCCTTCCCCATTCGAAGGCACTGCGTTCTTATTCAGAAATTCGGTACCCTTTTTAAAAAGTTTGCTCCTCCTCAAAAGCACTTTGTTGCCCTTCAAAAGCATTTTGTTCCCTTTCTGAAAATGCTTTGCTCCTCTTCAAAAGCGCTTTGTTCCCTTTCTAAAGACGTTTTGCTCCTCTTCAAGAGCACTTGGTACCTCTTCAAATGCACTGCGCTCCTCTTCAAAAGCACTCTGACCCCCTTCATAGGCACTCTGTTTCTCTTCAAAGGCATTCTGATCCTCTTCCAACGCACAAAAGGAGGGCTGTCTTACTATACAAGCACACGCCATTCAGCAAGGTGCAGAAGTCAAGAGCATGAGAACACTCGCAACTTATATCATAAGCAAAGCATCTTGGGATTTAACAGGCACACTTCCCCTAAAGAGCAGACAAAAGGCACGACTCCTTTTGGGATGAGAAGACACAAACCTGCTTGTAGGATTACCCTGGAAGATATAGCTCCTCTTGGGATGAAGAGATTCAACACCTCACAAAACTAAATAAGCACAGTCACACTCACAGATTAAATAGGCACAACTCCACAAGAGTTACAGCTTTGCTAGGGATTAAAGAGGCAATACTCCTCTTATAATTTTAGAGCCAAAATGCACCTTGAAATCAAAGAGGACTCCTCTATGGCTAAAAAGGCAAGGTTCCACAGCCTTGGTCAATTGTGCGCTTATCACACACACAAACACTCATGTGCCCTGCACTCACTTCGCAGTCGTTCTTGGAGGTCTTCAACTCCTGACGGCACCTCTCAAGGGCAGCTTGCAGCTGTTACTTGACTCACTTGTTTGACTTACTTGACTCACACACACGCGCATACACACACACACACTCACTCATGTGCCCTGCACTCACTTCGCAGCTGTTCTTGACATTCTCCAACTCCTGGCGGGACCTCTCAAGGGCAGCTTGCAGCCGGTTGCGCTCCGTCCGCGCAGCAGCAGCCCGGTTCTTGGCCTCAAGCAGCCCTTCCTTTGCTTGCGCATCTCCAGCTGCAGCCCGGTTCATCTCCTCTCCCTGTGCAAACGCAGAGCATAGGGGCGCAGCATTAGTTGCGCTCCAACCAGGCAGCATTAATCCGGTTCTTGGCCTTTTACCGTTCAGCTTACGTATTTCCAGCTGCGGCCCTGTACTTCTCTTCTTCCTGTGTGTGTGTTTGCAGACCGATGAGCACAGCGTTGAGCAGATCAATCTATATATGTGTGCTCAAGCTGCACCACAGCAGCCCCGCCTGTGCCTGCAATTAAACCGTCACCCTGCCTGTGCCTGTGCCTGTGCTTGGGCCCCGCCTGTGATTGCGCATTTCCATGCCCTACCGGTGCCTCAATCGTTGCTCGTGCCACCACAGCCCTGCCTGTGCCTGTGCCTGTACCTGTGCCTGCGCTTACGCCCTGCTTGCGCCTGCACACTTCATGCCCTGCCGGTGCCTCAATCGTTGCCTGTGCCACCACAGCCCTGCCTGTGCCTGTGCCTGTGCCTGCGCTTACACCTTGCTTGCGCTTACGCCCTGCTTGCGCCTGCACACTTTATGCCCTGCCGGTGCCTCAATCATTGCTTGTGCCACCGCAGCCCTGCCTGTGCCTGTGCCCATGCCTGTGCATTTCCATGCCCTGCTGATGCCTCACTGTCGCCTGTGCCACAACTCACTGCCCTTCCCGTGCCTGTGCCTGTGCATCCCCAGCTGCGCCATGGCCCCGTAGAATGCACAGACATTCTTCCTTACATCAGGGAAGAATGCGTGTACAGAGCACATCGCGTAACATGAAATGTAGCACAGCATGGTGCACTGGAATGTCAGAGTGTGTTTTTAGCTGGAGCATGGCTCAACCCCTCTCGTCTGAGCATGCGCAAAGCAAGGAGCAAAAACTTAAGTCCCCGGAAACCCAGGCGTCAAACCAGAAACAAATCACAAAGCAATCCCTACAATCCAGCTGTCATTGGCACAACCACTGGTGCACACCCCAAAGGCACTGCTGCTTCCTCTATGCTCTTAATACGATCCATGCATTCAGACCAAGGTTCTGTCATTCGCCGGTCTGACAAAACAAGCTCGCCGACTGTCCAGTACATTTGAGGTTTGGCGAATTGTTCAAACGTGCATCTGCCAGTAGGCGCGGGGAAAGAGAGGGGTACCATCTAGCCCCCTCCCACCTCTCCCCCTTGACCCCCCCCTTGCATAAATGACGATGGGGAAAGGGAGGGGTATCTGGGGGTTGCCAGGGGGGTTGTAAGTGGATGTCAGGGGGATGTCAGGGGTCGCTTTCCTGCAGAGGGCTTACAGTTCTATGAACTGGCAATTCAAAGCCGCTTTGCCGACAGTTAAAAAAGGTTTGAGTTCTTGAACAGTTCAAAGTTCTCAAATGACACAACCTTGAGTCAGACCAGCCACATCACACAAACAGACACACATGCACCTTCAAGCAGACAGTTGTCCCCCCCCTACTTGCACCGCCCTTGCAGGTGAAGGCTCGTTCCCAGGTTGCCAACTAAGCGCACTCAACAAAGCCAACAAAAAAAAACTGCTCTCACAGTACGCTCACACCACATGCTGACGCAATCAAACACTGCTCACATTGCACTTACTGCTGGCACCGCAACCAAACACCACAAACACGTTTCACTCACCACTTCCAAGGCAATCAGACTCGACTGAAACTACACACACACACACCACCTTCAATGCAATCCAACACCACAAATACATGTCACCCACCATTTCCAACAGAATCAAGCCCTGAGGACACGATGCACTCCTCACTGTAAACACAACTAAAACACTGCAGCGAGCACACTTCACTCACCACCGCCTGCACTTGCTGTGCAGCAGCCCTGCGCTGGGCATCCACAGTCTCAATGCGCTCCTGCAGCTCCTCCTCTTGCTGCAAAAGCATGTATAAAAAGAACACAGGCTCGTCACATTCCACGCACAAAACAGGAGCTTGCTGCACAGCCATGAAAAAACACAGGCTTCTCATTTTGCAGGCTTGTTGTGGCACAGGCAAATGACAGCAGCAAATGCAGAGCCTGTGGCATAAGTAGGGTACTTACTTTTCAAATACCACATGTCAAGAAAATGTATTAGTTATGAATTACTTTTAACGGAATGCACTTTCCAGCTGAAATCTTGACCTGAGTGCGGCTATGGTTGGGTCTTGGAATCCCAGGAATCAACTGGTCATGCCACTGAAAGGACATTTTCAATAATTGAAGACCAGCACGCACATAAACCAAAAAAGCGTGCACACACGCGCCCGCGCGCGCATACATTTCCATTTACACACACACAAGCTGCCTCAGTCCCCTTCTAATGATTCATGCTATAAGAGCAAAGCTGAATTAGGTCACGCACAATAAATGGTCACAATGGGAAGAAGCCACGCACTCACTTGTACCAAACACCAAAATTTCTCAGGCAGGGTATTCTGGCAGTGTTTTTGAACACCAATGCACCTCCAAACACCACTGTGCCTCAGGTAATTTGTCCACTTACAACAATGTATCTCCGGCAGCTTAACACATGTACCTTCAAACACCAATTCGCCTCTGGCAATGTGCTCTCGAACGAATTATACCTCTGACCTGAAGTTTGTAAACACAAATGCACCTCCAAACACCGACGTGTTTTTGGCAATGTGTTCTCAGATGACAATGATCTTCTGGCAATGGTCTTAAACAAGAAGGTGCTCTCAGGCATCAATGTACCTCTGGCAGCGTTTCCAGCTGCTCTTGGATGTCTGTGATCTGGGACTCACACGCCGCCACCATCGCCCAGCTGCGGATCTGCACAATCTGGTCCATCAGCTTTGCTTGCCTGCAAACACAGACGCAAGGTGTTCCTGCAATACGTCAAGTTGTTCCATTGTGGGCTTGAACCGAAATACAGGATAGAAGGATCAAAGTGTGTGTGAGTGAGTGTGTGCGTATGTGTGTGTGTGTGCGCGTGCGTGTGCGTGTGCGCGTGTGCGTGAGATTTGAAGCTATTTCTGCCTAGCTCTCCCTCACACCTTCATGCCTTCTCAGCTTCGTTTTTTCATGCCTGCAAACGCAACCATCTAAGTTGCTTGGCGCTGGCTAAATACGGCTTGAGCATTATACACTGCTACAGCCTCTTTCCAGCTCTACATCATCTGTCATGCTGCAATTAGAAGCAATGAGGACGTGCGCCATTGTCTTGAGCAAGACTCAAATCAGATGTATTTCTTTCTTTTTGATATCATGGACTTTTTTGTGTGGCTGGCAGGGACCAGCAGGCTGAGCAGTCAAACCACCTGGCTGAAGGCCAAAACCCGATGTAAACTTAACAATTAGAAGCAAGTCTTGCAAAAGTCATCTGTTCACGTCCTGCGGATAGCTGTTCTTGTCGTCGACCTTTCCTCGCCTCCCTTAAAGGTCAACACCACACACCATGCTGCCACTAACAAGCATATACAAGCCCTGCTATACTCATTCATCTAAATTCTGCGGATGGCTGATCTTGGCATTGGCAACCTACGGTCACCTTTTCAGCTTTACATCACCTATCATGCCGCCACTACCAAACGTTTGCAAGCCCTGCAAAACTCACTCATCCAATTTTGCGATCGGCTGTTTTTGGTGCTGGCATTATGTGGCCTTCTTTCCAGCCCTGCATCACCTATCATTTGATGCCACTAGCAAGCCTTTGCAAGACATCACAATACTCACGCGTCCTGCAGCTGGCTGATGTTGGTGTTTTGGCATTCCACAGCCATCTTTTCAAGCCCTACACCACTAATCATGCCGTTACAAGCAAGCATCTGCAAGACCTGCAATACTCACTCATCCAAGTCCTGCAGCTGGCTGATCTTGGTGTTGACTTCCTTCAGCTTAGCTTCCAGGTCTTGCTTTGTCTTCTTTGCAATGGACACGCACTGAATAGACTGCAGAACAGACAGCACAGCAGACGGGAGTGCAGATAGGGAGCGACAGCAAGCAGGGAAATTTCTGTAGTCCTGTAAGATTGCCCAGATGCATTTATTTGAAAGGACATGCTTCAAGCTTGAAACCCTACTCCTTATACAGAGAGCAAAAGAGAAGTGAGGATAACCCACCACAGGAAGCAGCACAATTACATGAGGCAGCAAAGGTAAGCAGTCCAGACAGCCCAGCAATAAATGTGTTCTAGTGGACAAGCAACACACAGACACTCTAATCCGAATAGCACTGGAAGCCCAAGCAAAAGCCTGGATGCAGACAAAATGACAGAGAAAAGGAAAGCAAAAAGAAAAAAAGCCCAAGCAACAAATTGACTGTAGATAGTTTGATTGCTGATAGAATGACAAAATGGCTCAGGTTGCCCAATTCTGTATATTCTTGCCAGCTATATCAGCTTTATGGCAGGGGAAATGCCATATAAATTTATGTACATGTGTTTGTGTATATGTACATGTAAATGTATGTTTTGTATATTTGGTGAATATATATGGCATTGGCCAACCTTACAAATGGCGCAGCACAACGAATGGGGCAGCCCAAGCAATAGTTTCACCGCAGGCAGTGTGACAAAGTGTGGATCATTACACCAAAGCCACCGGGCTTGCCCTATAGGGCCCCTTGCGTCTCCTTTTCCTTAGCCGATGTGGGGAGCGTTCTCAACACCTGCGCCCGTTCTCTTTTCTTGCCCACGGCCTCAAATCTGCTGTTGTTGACAAAAAGGCTTTTGCATCGGTTTGCAGCGCTGCAACCTCTTTGAGCCAATGTGCCTCCTCTCCCTCGATTGCTGTAGGGAGTGTTCTCCCTGCCTCCGCGTTTTTTTTTTCTCTTCTTTTTGCAACCTCATGCAGCACACACTTGTAAGGTGCGCCACACGGATGCTTTTACGTGCACCACGAATGCTTTGGTTGCACCATTCCACACTTGTGAGATGCGCCACACAGATGCCTGGATGTGCACCACAAAAGCTTTGCTTGAATCATTACACACTTGTGAGATGCGCCACACGAATGCTTGGGCGTGCACCACGGAAGCTGTACATGCACTGTTACACACTTGTGAGATGCGCCACACAGATGCTTGGATGTGCACCACAAAAGCTTTGCTTGAATCATTACACACTTGTGAGATGCACCACACGAATGCTTGGGCGTGCACCACGGAAGCTGTACGTGCACTGTTACACAACCTCCTGTGCTGAGCAGGTCCTCATGAGCACAGACCATCTATGTGCGCTGCCTACAAGTGCATGAGCACCTACATACACAGTACAACTATATATGCGCTGCACCTGCATGAGTAACTATGTACAGTGCACCTAAATACCTTGCCTACAAGTGCATGAGCACCAAGACACACAGCACCTATATACGCTGCACCTGCATGAGCACCTTTACACACTACACCTACATACGCAGCACTGGCTTGAGCACCTACGTACACTGCATCTGTGTACACTGCCTACAAGTGTATGAGCACCTATGCACACTACTCCTTTATACGCTGCACCTGCATGAGCACCTATGTACACTGCACCTTCATACACTGCCTACAAGTGCATGAGCACCTTTACACACTGCACCCATGCACGCTGCACTGGCATGAGCACCTACGTACACTGCACCTTCATACACTGTCTACAGGTGCATAAGCACCTAAGCACACTACACCTGTATATGCTGCACCTGCATGAGCACTTATGTACAGTGCACCTATGCACGTTGCCTTCAAGTGCATGAGCACCTAAGTGTGCTGTGCACAGCCCCGTGTGAACCCAGATGCGCTGTGTAGGCTTTTATGGTTAGCAATGCATGGGCACACATGCGTGAGCACGTGCGTGTGCTGTGCTAGCCCCTGTAGGCATAATCAAGGGTTAACCTACTCTGTAAAACCTGGTTTAGGCACTATGAGCACTCTGTACAACCTGGTAGGCGCTGTGAGCACCTGCAGTGCGCAAGCTGTCTTGAACTGTGCGAGCATCTTTTTGGTACAAGCTTTTACAGGCGTAGTGAGCACTTTGCTGTTCACACTGCACAGGCTTTGTGAGCATCTGAATTGTACAAGCTGTTGAAGGCTTCTTAATGCTCTGTGAGCACCTACATTATATAAGCTGCTGCAGGCTTTGTGGGCACCTACATTGCTTAAGCTGATGAAGGCCTCCTGGAGGCTGTCCTGGATCTGGTACAGCAGGGTGCCCTTCATGTACATGTCGTACTTCTTGCGGTTGTCATCCTTTGCGCCTGCAACAAGCAGACACAACACCACGGGACTTCAGCCTATGCACTGCAAAAGAAGACTACGCTGTGGGAGGAAAATGCGGAACACAGCGCGCAGCAAACACCAGATTCATGGAAGCTGCTTGCTGCTCTGTTCCCACTGCACTCAATGAATGATGCCCTTCATTCCTGGTGCACCCCAGGAAGTGACTCTCAGGATATTGAATGGCGCAAGGCACAGGCCAAGAAAAGGCCATACAGTCCCAGCACATGGTATGCCAGGGCATAAACAAAAAAAGTGCAGCAATCATATTAAAGAGATCCCGAATTGAGTGCACATGGCGCAGGCCAAGGAGAGGCATACAAATGCTGGTAATTTGGCAAAAGTGAACATGCGGCACACACGTCGGCAAACTTTTTGTTAATAAGGGAGATGCAGAACATGAGTACACACGTCATGACAGAGGCAGCGCAAGAGCATTCTGCAGGCCCTCTATGAAACTCCCAAGCATGAGTCGCCCATCAAAGAAGAAGGGTTCAAAGGGGACACAGACAAGAATGCAGGCTTGCAGTCAGGGAGCGCGCAAGCACAGTGCTGTAGCGCTTGCGGCAAAAGCAGTAATTGGGAGCTGGGGCGCACAACTCACACACACATACACACACACGCACACACACACACACACACACACACACACACACACACACACACACACACACACACCTGACAGGAAGCAGCGTGCCATGTCCTGGGTGACGATGGTCAGTGGGTTGGCTGCATCAATCGCATAATGCTCCGTCATCGCATCCAGCAAGTCTTTGGGGCTGCCTTGCACGGTACGCCCTGCAAAAGGCAAAATCATGCATAGCCACAATATGCATCAATGGCATAGTGCTCCCTCATTGCCTCCAGCAAGTCTTTGGGGCTGCCTTGCGCGGTGCGCCCTGCAAAAGACGGCAGCATGCGCAGCTTGCATTATATGCATTCTTGGTGTAGCGTTCCCTCATCGCCTCCAGCAAGTCTTTGAGGCTGCCTTGCACGCTGCGCCCGGCAAAAGACAGCAGCATGCACAGCTTAAACGATGCGCATGAGTATATGTTTTTGCTCCTTCTCCTTTATTTGGTGCATATGTGTGTGTATCAGTGTGCGTGTGAGTGAGTTTGTGTGTGTATGTGTGTGTGTGTGCGCGTGTGCGTGTGTGTAAGCGCGTGCGTGTGTGAATGTGCGCGTGCGCGCCAGCCCCCTGAGCACAGCAGGTCTGAAAATGGGCATGTAATACAGCCCCATATCAAACTGCAACGTGTGAGCATGCACAGAAGCATAGGGAGAACCTGTATGCATGGGCAAACCCTGTTTGCAGTGGAGAACCTGTATGCATGGGCAAACCCTGTTTGCAGTGGAGAACCTGTATGCATGGGAAAACCCTGTGTGCAGTGGAGAACCTGTATGCATGGGAAAACCCTGTTTGCAGTGGAGAACCTGTATGCATGGGAAAACCCTGTTTGCAGTGGAAAAGCTGTATGCATGGGGAAACCCTGTGTGCCACGCAGTGCTTAACCCAAATGTCATGGCAGGGAAATTCCTCTCGGCTAGGGCCTCTATGCACTGCAAGTTTGAGTCCCCCCTTCTTCTCTGGGAGACAACATCATTGCATGTACAGGCAGCCATCCATAGCAGAGTTATGGATAACGGTAAGATCTTCCATGTCCTGGCACTCGTACAAGAGGTCCCAAGCCATTGCCAGACTCAACAAAGAAAATCAGCACCCATGCACATGAAGTGCGGTGGAGCCTGAAAATTACACACACAGATACGATGGGGTGAAGCAAGGACCTACCTCCAGCATTTTTCAGGATGTAGCTGGAACTGGTTGAAGGTGGATCACCGGGGCGCAGAATAATGCGGCGCTCCACCATGATGAAATCCCCAAACCTGTGGGTGGTAAGGTCAAACCAGAAGCACGCCAAGGAGGTCATGAGGGGAAGGCAGCGCCGTGCAGAAGCAGCGCTGTGTAGCAGGTAGTGATGGACAGGAGAACAGCGCTGGGCAGAAGCAGTGCTACGCAGGTTTTGGGGTTCACTTTACCCTCACCCTGCTACGTAGGTTTTGGGGTTCGTTTTACCCTCACCCTGCTAAGTAGGTTTTGGGGTTCCCTTAACCCTCACCCTGCTACGTAGGTTTTGGGGTTCCCTTAACCCTCACCCTGCTACGTAGGTTTTGGGGTTCCCTTAACCCTCACCCTGCTACGAAGGTTTTGGGATTCCCTTAACCCTCACCCTGCTACGAAGGTTTTGGGGTTCCCTTTACCCTCACCCTGCTCCTTAGGTTTTGGTGTTCATTCTACCCTCACCCTAGGTTGTCAGGGGAAGACAGTGCTGGACAGATGCAGTGCCATGTCAGGGTCGTACACAGCCACACAAACCATGAAGCAGTGCCGGAAGATTATGATTGTGGGACGGAGATTGTGATTGTAGTGATTGGAAGACAGTGCTGGACAGAAGCAGCACCACGTCAGGGTCGTACACAGCCACGTAAACCATGATCCTGATGATGTGAACGAGTCTTGGCTGTTACCGATATATCTATAGCCTCAAGGCATGCTGGCACAATCGGGACGCCTTGCATATGCAGAGGATGGTTGGTATTAAAAAAAGAGCAGGACAAAGAAAGAGAAATATGTTTTGACAGGGAACGCTTTTCCTAAATCATGTAAGCAAAAGGATTTGGCTTTAAAACCATGAATATTTCCACCACGGCAGTTTCGAACCAAGAAGAATAGGACCTAGAGGGTTGCAAGGACTGAGAGGAGTGGTAAAGATACTGGTTGGCTGGTAGATAGGCCAGCACTAAGGCTTATGCTCCAAGAAAAGAAAAATTACCAATGAGTATAGCCCCTCTGCTTTTAGGGCAGAAAGAATGAGTATTGCAGAGAGTAATGAGCCAGCATAATGGAGGTGAAAATAAACACAGGGGAAAAACAGTGCGGAGCTGCGTCCTGAAATTGGACAAGATGAGAATATGTAAGAGGGGATGCACAAGGGAGGGAGCAACAAACAAACAAACAAACAAACAAACAAACAAACAAACAAGGAAAGCAGGAAGAGGTGCCAAGAGCCAACAGAGCTCAGCGTGCACACATCAAAGGGAGGCGACACAAGCCAAAGCTCAGTGTGCACACATATCAAAGGGAGGCGTCACAAGCCAACAAAGCTCAGCATGCACACATCAAGGGATCCCGGGGTTGCGCTCAAAACCTAAACACCTTAACGGAAGAGAGGGAAATCAAGCAAGGAAAGCAAAAAGGAGGCCTCACAGGCAGACAAAGCTCGTTCACCAAAGGGATCCAGGGATTGCACTCAGAGCCTGAACACTTTAACGGGGTCTTGTAGAGGAAGTTAGATTGCAACTTGCTTGTCATGCTCAAACGCATCCGGGCCCTTGTTACAGCTTGTGGCTTAAAGTGGACAGTGAGCATATATCAAAGGGACCCAAAGGCAATGCTCAGGACCTGGACACCTCAGCCAGAGTCTTGAGGGAAAAGTCGAAAGGCAACTCACTTGTCATGCTCAAATGCATCCGGGCCTTTGTTGCAGATTGTGACCTGCGGGCAAAGGGCAACAAGTTTGAAACAGACAATGAGGCACACATGCTGTTCCAATAAAACATACGAAAAGAAGGAGTGTGTGTGTGTGAGATTGAGACTGTGTGTGTGAGTGTGAGAGTGAGAGAGAGAGAGAGAGAGAGAGAGAGAGAGAGAGAGAGAGAGAGAGAGGAGGGAGAGGGAGAGGAGGGAGAGGGAGAGGGAGAGAGCGAGAAAAAGTGACTTGCAGGCATAGGAGGCTGAGTTTTTTTGAAGGACATGGTCAGGCACATGCTGAAAAGGAATGGAAAAAAAGTCTATGCAAGCCAGACTGAAGGTGATCAGGCACGTAGCTTTGAAACATAGAAATAGACTTGGATTAAAAGTAGGA